>AWOL01S0001149.1:122423-148892 GCA_000715115.1 Nicotiana otophora | reverse complement strand
GAAAACCCTCTTGCGCAACATCCTATACTTGACTTGTGCTTCAGCAGCGTCATCTATAACCCTGTTTTTCAGATTAGTCCCTGGCTTGACATCCCCCGCTATATCATCTACCAACCATGATGGGTAGAAGTATACATGGCTGGCATGGTACCTGTCTAGCTCGATAGTGTCTTTCTCTACAATGACCTTTTGATTCCACATATGTTGTGCCTCAAATTTGAACGGAATGATGTTCCCTTTAAAGTCTGCTTTGTACTGTACCATGTTGGAAACTCGAGGTATAACCTACTTTTTTCACGCTTGACTCATTACTCTTATAGGAGCACAAGGATAGATTCCTCTTAACCCGATCAGCACTAAATGAGTGGTTTCTCTTGACCTGATGATGAATTCTTTGCTAGGAAACCATTCGAACATCCAATGTACCTTTTCGTCAGTCAAATTGATGAAAAAGCACAACCAACTCACAGAACTTCCAGGTTGCACGAACCTATCTGGGATAAATGTCATTCTTTTTGGATGATGGTAGGCTATGTAGTCATTCAATGGTCGTCGCAGAAGCTCCTCACGATATGCACCTCTCTGGAAATGGTCTAATAACCAAACGTGCAGCAACAAATTATAGCCCTCGAAGTGCCCATACCCCTGCTTGCGTCGATCTAGAGCTCGGTACATTTCGGCTAAGATCACGAGGATGATAGTGTAAGTTTGTCCCTCAATTCCTTCCATTAGAGTCCTAGCGACCATGGCTAAGCGAGTGTGGATCCTCCCCCCTTTCATCGGAAATATCAGCAACCCCAAGAAACAGACAATGAACACAAAAACTCGGCGGTATGTCCAACCCAAACAAGTAATGGCAAGTTCATCATGGTGAAGGCAATATGACTTGCTATGCCCATAACGTTCATAAAGGAATTCAAATGGTATGTATGACTTCTTCAGACAGAAAAACTCATCATTTTTCTTGAAACCCATCATTTTCAAACAACTGCGGGGAGTGCGATTTTCTGGTACTAATAAACCCGGACTATCCCATGGCAGCCTAGCGAAGCCTCCTATTCCCTCTAAGAGAGGAGTCATTTCTACATCACCAAAGTGGAAGACATCTCTTTTATCATCCTAAAACATAGTGGCGGCCTCAATCAATGCGTTATTTGGCCGAATGTCCAATAAGGAAGATAAATTTTTGAGGACCCTTTTCACATGATTCTTGTCACTTGGTGAGAGCTTCTTCCACCAATCAAACAACAAAGGTGGGATGTTTTGAACCATGCCGAACCTGGGGACTTCGTGCCTCATTATTTGCAAAACAAATAGAGTTAGCCATTTCCCCCTCCGGGCCTGACTATTTACATATTAATGATCAACATACCAGCATGTTTTCTCCAAGTAATGCGCGTAACGTGATGGTGTCCATGGGATTATGGAAATCCCGTCGGGCTTTGGACAAGGCTTATCTTAGTGGATTATCATGCGAACAATGTTCTAACCCATACTAGGTTTGACATGATGCATGCACAATTGATATTGGAGAAAGGTTTCTAGAAGGGTCTAGACTGGTACTCTCAAGTGGACAACTTGAGAGGGAAAGACACGAAACCGTTGACTGCACCGCTGATCGACTAGTTTATCGTAAATAAGCCTTTCTAATTTAAAGGGTAATTTTGGAATAGTGTGGATACTTATCAAGTGCCACTATGGTATTAATTGGGCATGAGTGGAATATGATGTGGATCATGCTTTATGCAAAGATAATAATACATTCCCAAGTATTTGCATGATAAATATATGAAAGCAATAAATGCAGTATTAGGATAAAACATAAAGGATGTAAAAAGAAAAACAAAAGAAGAAGTTAGTTCATGGAATATAGGGAATATAATAAAGTAAGCAAGGGAGTAGGGGTGGGAGAGACATGATATAGCTAATAAATAGCAGTTAGAGCAACTAAGGGCGAATAAGGAAAGGGATGTGCATGTTATAACAAATTTAAGCAAATAAAGGCGGAGAAGGGAAGGGATGTGCATGTTATAACGGTTTTAAACAAGTAAAGGTGAACGGAATAGGGATGTGCATGTAATATCAAATCTAACAAATAAAGATGGAAAAGGAATGTGCGTTTTATAACAAAGAAAACTAATCCACATAAGACAAGTTCATTATGGTAAGAGCCTAATAGTAAATCCCCAGCGGAGTCGCCATGTTGTCGCGCCCCCTTTTTCTCGCTAAATCAGGCTTCGACACGTGACAACTCTTATAAGGAAGGTATTAAAAGAGGAGAGTCGCCACCTAACAATTTTTAAGGTGCGTTAGGGCACCTATTTGCAAATAACTCTGTTTTAACTAGTTTACATCACCACAGATCGGGTAAGGGCTCAAGTTACCTCAAGTAGAAGGTATTAGGTACTCCTCGAGGTCCACAACTGTGGGTCCTGGTCGAACTTAAATTATATGGATTTGTCTATGTGATCAGGTAAGCAAAGAGAGAGTACTAAATCTAAGAATTTTATTATANAATGACTACAGAGATACAACTACATTGATCTATGTTAAATGGCTAAGCATAAATAACAAATACATAAAGAAAGGGGGGGAGGATCCTAAGTTTTTTAGTCTAAAGGATCACCGCGTACAACATAAATAATATTTCGTAACTCCCTCGAGATAGGGTGTTAATCATATTATTCAGCGGGCACAGACTATTATCTCCTGCTACCCGTCCCTATGCGTGCACTACCCTTCCAATACCTATGGTCCAGGAGGCTTTAGACCTCTATTTGGATGGTTCTAGACCATTATCTAGGCAGCTCAAAATTGCAAAAACTAGGAGACAAGCAAAACATATAAGGACTCCACATAAAACAATTAAAGGCTCATATTGACCTCCACACCTAAGCAGCAAATGTATGCAAACACATATATTAATTAGGAATTGGCAAACTCCAGAATTTTAAGCCTATAGACATGCTTTCTAGGCGATCAAAGTACGCAGTCAATTCCAAATGTAAGATATTGCTTATAGACAGAATTATGCAGGTATGAGAAGCTGGTTATTGAAAGTTTTAAGTTACCAATCCTATATGTGTGATGCCTAGGTGATCTACGCAGTTGGGTGTAACAGAATCTGCTGGGGAGAGTCCTAGAGTTATCCAGATTTTCCCAACAATGTCGCTCAAGAACAGTGTTTACGTAGTCTAATATTAACCAATTAACAAGAAATTATTTTCTATAGGCAGGATCTCTAACAATTCATAGTTAGAACTCGTTGTATTTATACTTAGTCCTATAAACAAGATTTCTAGTGAACAATGTGATACAATAGCAAATGAAGTGGTCAAAATCCTATAGGCATGATTTCTAGTGAATAACTGAAGTGAATTGAAGGAAAATTCATTAACACTCATTCCTATAGGCAGGTTTTTAATGCATTTAAAAGTAGTCATGCAAATTGAAGGAGTGCTCACTTCCTATAAGCATGCTTCTAATACATTTGAAAGTAGTCATGCAAAGTGATTACTTCCTATAGGCATGATGTCTATAAACACGCAACAATAAACATAGCATCTGAACTCATGATTAATAGTAAACAAGTAGTGTGTGTGTGTGTGATTCTCCTAATATCATGATTTCTACGGTGCTCATGTAATCGAACAACACATATAGCAAACACATTGTCAAGTCCTATAGGCATGTTATCTACCTACTTTGCATGTAGATGTTCAATTCTACCCATTCCCTTGTTACTAACACCCCAATTGTTTATACAAAGGGTATTACAGGCCCAATAACGAGTGGAATATACAAATGTTACATAATAGTGATAAAAGGCCCACAACAGACCCAAATAAAATAAATACCCAACATTGTCTGGGCCTTCAATAGCTCTTACACAACATACACAAGCCTTTAACAAAGAGCCACATTCAATACACGACTCAGGGATCCATAGATGAGTCTAGAACCAGTTTACACAACCATGGCACCAAGTTTTGCACCATTTAAATCAGCCAATTCAAGCACACAACACATAACAAGGGGAAGTAGAGTGAATAAGAACCGTTTGAGATTGAGGGAGTGACTAAGGACCAAGACCTAGTGTGTCATAGTTCACAAGGGTGTCAATTGGACCCCGAGCAGTGCTCATATTAGGGAGGCCAACAATAGAACCTAGGTAGCCCTTGGCTTTCAGCCGGCTAAGAATGAAGAGTTCAGAATAGCATAAGTTGCAAGTAAGGAGGGTGGACAGAATTTAGGGGATACATTCATATCCTAAAGTAGACATAGCCAAGTTGAGCATACAGAATAGCCAGTCAAGCAGGTCATAAGACTTGTTCAGTAGAACTTCAACGTTTGGTAAAGTAGCACATCACAAACACATATTGGGAGAATTAGGGGAAGGAACACGTTTGCAAAGTTTGACAAAAAATCAACACTAACGAGTTGAAACCTAAAAAGTCCGATTTAGGCTAAGTATATATCTTAGCATCACAAGACAAACAGGTTAGTTCTCATCAAGAGTCAAGATTGCATTGAAACATGATAGGGAGCACACACTATGACAGTCCAAGCAATCACTGAAGGAATAGGGGATTAAGATATACTGGGGGCATGTTAGCAGGGAAGCAAGATCACAGTTGAGGGAAAAGGTCTTATAACATTAAAACACATTATGTATGCAAGACAAGCATCACAAAAATTCAGTACAGAGTGAAAAGTAAGCTCATGTTAAATAGCACATGTAGGTATTCTAGCATTGACACGGTAGACTATTCACCTAAAGAAGGTCCAGATTGTGTAAGTCCTGATGTTATGAAACAGTCCTGCTAATTTGGCAATAGGGCAGCATTTATACATGAGAAAAGTAGATTATAACTACTGCTAAATCAGGGAGGGGGTTAAACATGCTAAAGGGCATACTGATATAGAGCAGGGTCAAAACATATCAGATAGGCAAGTCATCAATACAGAAATTTAGAATATGAGGGGAAATTGGTTTGTGTCATACAATGGGGTACATATTCACGCTTTTGAACTCAATCAACTAGTCGACTAAAGAAGTACAAATTATGCTAGTGAGGCATATTCAAATAACAAGGTTGATAGAAAAAGACTAAATTAAACATCAGAATATGATAACAAGTATAAAGGTCCCAAATAGTAATAATTTCTAACACATTGACTGGTCAGAACTTAATAGAACCAGGTTTAGGCATGCTTGAAACTAAAGGCTAAAGAGTTGAGGAAAGCAAACAGAATTACACACAAAAGCAATCCAGAAAACATACTGAACTAACCAATTTCAGGAATGAAAATGTATACAAACCATAGATGCCTAGGAATGAAATTGCAAAGTATAGTGACTCACCAGTTAAGCGAAGAACGGTAAAGAATAGGTTTCCATAGATAACCCAGAATCCCTAATGCATTAGAGTTCCCATGAGCTTTCGATGAACTCAGGGTAGTGCTCGTACCAAGAACGGGTTAAGTAACAAGATGCTAATGGCCTTGGCTTTCAGCCGGCCAATACAGAATACCAAGCAAGAGAGTAGCAGAAACTTCAAAATTTTAGTGAAGAAATCAATTTTCTCAAAGTCTCTCCCAGAAGGGAAAATGAGGGGGGTTTATATAGTAGTCAAAAATCGAGCAAACATATAAGAAAATAAAATAATTTAAACAACAAACAAGGAAAAGAAACATGCAAATTAATTTAAAATCAATTTAAGAGAGAAAATTTGGTAAACCCTAATTTTTAGGGAAAGTGTAAATCAGCAAAAATACAAACAAAATCGGACTCACACAATGTAGAATAGAACGCTTGTAAACGAAATATGGTCCAGATTGAAGAGATATGAATTCAATCGGACAGAATATGAGAAGTAGTACTTTCCATGTTTAGGTAAGTATTAGGTAATACCACAGAGAATCAACCAGTAGCGGAAACACACAAATATGGTAAGTAAATAAGAGGAGAATCTCATTAGAAGAGGAATTAAGAGAGGGGTTTAGAGAGGTGGCGATTAGGGTTCTTCAAAGAGGGGGAGAGTTTTAGGGCAGCGGATTTAGAGGGAATAGGATTAGGGTTTGGGGTTGGGTAATTTAAAAGGGGGGATTAAATGTGGGTCGTTGATCTTAGAGATCAAGGCCCATGATTTTAAAGAGGGGTTGGGTCGTGTTGGCTAAGCGGGTTGCTACCGGTTTGGGGGTTATTCGGTTAGTGTATTGGGCTGGTTTGGTCCGAAAATTTGACTCAAAATTGGGCGAGCTTTAAAAAATACAAAATTAAAAGAAAAATAATTTAAATAAATAACTAAATAAATAAATATATAAAAATGCTACTTATGCAAATTAATACTTTATAATAATAGGAGACTATAAAAAATGTAAGATATTATTTTGACCCTAAATGAAATATCAATTGCAATAAGAATGCAAAATGTAGGCTATTATTACAAATTTATGTAAATAGCCTAAAAATACCATTGTAATTATATAAAAAATGGGGTAAAAATATTTCAAAAAATGTATTAGGGATGCAAGTAATAATTGTAGGTGATTAAGTCATCACAAATAATTTAAATGAGTGATTGTTGAATGTTTATGTAAATTAATGAAAGAAAAATTAATTTAAAAACTCTGAAATTATAAAACATTATAGGAAATGCTTGTGTATATCCTGTAAATTAATAATAATGCAAAAATGATATTTTGAAAGTAAGCATATTGTTTAAAAAATATATGAAGGCAAAATTGGGTATCAACAGTAAGTAATGGACTAAAAATATATAATTATAATCAGACATCAACTAACTATTTTATATGTACCATGTTGCCCAGAATGCCCTCCAAGAGGATACTGTGAAGAGTTTCAAGAATCTTCACTATGAGATTGGCAGCTTTACCCATATATATCTTCTCATCATACCTGATAACCCCTAGAGTAAGAGCTTACTTAGGCCGTAGGAGCTGCTATCAACTCTATAATTAATTGTAGGACCATAGGATCATGTTCCTAATTCTAATTGACATTCTTCATCAAGTAGGATTAATAGTGAAAATATCACATAGTATGGATTCCTCTTCCTGCCTTCTGAATAAGGTATCTGCTATTCTATTTTCTATTCCTTTTCTGAACTGCACTCTATATTCAAGATGAAGTAGCTTGGTCATGCCTTTCTACTGCAATCCAGTAGTTACCCTCTGTTTCAATAGGTATTTTAGACTGTGGTGATATGTCCTGATGATGAAATGGCAACCTTGTAGATAACGCATCCATCTGTCTATTGCTGAAAGTAGAGGTATGTGCTCTTTTTCATAGGTGAATAGTCCTAGGTATTTAGGAACCAAAGTCTTGCTGGAAAAGACAATAGGCCTACTTTCCTGCATCAATACTTCCCTTATGCCTTTTAAGTGTGTATATATATATATATATATATATATATATTACTTGGTGAAATCAGCAAATGGAAGTATTGGGGCAGATGTCATGGCTTGCTTGAGCTGCTGAAAGGCTGCATCAACTTCCTGATTCCACAAAAAGGCATTCATCTTGAACAAATTGCTTAGAGGTTTACTTGTAATACTATAAGATTGATAAACCTTATATAATATCCTGGAACTCCTAGAAATTCCCTTAACGTCTTGAATGATTTAAGTGTTGTCCAAGAGGCCATGGCTTCAATTTTTGATGGATTAGTGGAAACCCCTTCTCCAGCTACGATGTGGGACGTACTCCACCTTTGATTGATCAAAAGAATATTTTAAGAGTTTTACATATTATTGCTCTTTTCTAAGAGTTTTCAACACTTTTTTAAGGTGTGATATATGCTCTCTGATTGATGCACTATAAATTAAGATGTCATAAAATACCGCCATTGCATATCTTTTCAAGTATGCCTTAAAAACATGATCCTTTAGAGATTGAAAGGCAACATATGCATTGGTTAAGCCAAATTGTATGACCCTAAATTCATACTGACCTAAGTGAGTCCTAAATGCAGTATTGTGAATTTTCTCCTTCCCTATCCTAATCTGATGATAACCAGCCGCATATAAATCTTAGACTATATGCATGATCCATTCAACTCATCCATCAAATAATAACAACGGAATTAGAAATTTATCTTTGATATTCATATTGTTTAACTTTCTACAATCAATTCAAAAGTTGCAACTACCATGTTTCTTTTTGACTAACTAGACAGAAAAGGAAAAGGGACAATGATTAGGTTGTATTAACCCGTTATTTAACATGTCATTACTTGATTTTCAATCTCATTTTTCGAAAAAAGTTATACATGTATGACCTAATACTGATTAAAACTTGATTTAATTTCAGGGGTATGGAGTAGTCAATGGTTTCTTCTAGGAGAAAGTATGGTAGGCTCAGCAAATGCATCAGGAAACTGCTCTAAGATTTTGCTGATGGCTGCATGATGTTCGGCCAAAACAAATATATATTTAATCATTATTGTCTCATCTAGTACTTTTAATAGTCTTTTGAATACTAATTATACTATTTTATGCTTAATATTATATTTTAATTGTGTAGGAATAAAATGTTGTGAAGACGAAGAGATTTGGAGCAAAATTTAATAAAATACGGAAGAAAAAGAAAAGAGAAACTAATAGAGAAGACGACAAAGGGGGACACACTTTGGTGTTTGTCCCCCCAAGTGGAGACAAAAATATACAAGGAAAAGGAATTGAGTTAGGAAGCGCCTAAATTGAGCATGAAAACTCACTGGATTCAGCGCCAGGGCTAGCGCCTAGCGCTACCCTGGACGCTCGAAGCGGAGACTAGTCCTATTTCACCCGGGACTTGATTATTTCGTCCCTACACACTCCCAACTCGTATAAAAGAGGTCTTAAACATATTATGGAGAGGGAAATATTTTTGAGAGTAACTTTTGACCAAGGGAGAGCACAGAGCCGCCGTGAAAGCCGGGTTTCATCTTTTCTTCCACCAAACTTAGTAATTTTTATGTTTCTTTGTATGATTTGTTATTTTGCTACCATGTGCTAAACTTCACGTTCTAGGGTTGTGGTTCTTTTATGACTATTGTTATTCGAATATTGATTTTAATTTCTTATTTTATTGTATTAGTTTATTTATTCATTCCTGCACTTAATTATTTGATTGCTTGATCACCAATTAAATACTATCTACGAATCTAGAATTGAATTCGAAAGTGGGAATTCTAGATTGCACATAGGATTGAGTAGAGCAAGTTCTTGAACCTGGCATCGGGGAACGGATTCACAGTTAGGATAGACATACCTAATTGTATTTCTTGGTTGATTTACAGGAATTATAAATGTGTTCTTGTTAGCTCTAATTCTATAGACATATAGGCGTTATGTTAGCTTGAATAAGCGAGTAAGAAATCGACAGATTCTTATGAGCAATATTAACCCTTTTGACCAATAAACTAGATAAATTAGTTAGTCAATTCAATTGAAGAATATAATAGGAATGTTAGATAGCCCATAACCCTAGATCGTTTTCTTCACATTGATAATATAAAAATCTGTTCTTCCTCTGTTTAAAGTTCATTAGTTATTTTCTTTTTAGTTTAATTACTTTAGCATCACTACTTTTGGATTTAATCCTTATTTAAATAATTAGAATAGTCTAATTTAGTCAATAGTTAATCGCAAATCCTCGTGGGTTCGACATTCCACTTTTAGTCACTTTATTACTTGACGACCCCGTATACTTGCGTGTGCATTTGGCCGCAATAAGTTTTTGGCGCCATTGCCGGGGACTTAGAATTAGTTATTTCTCTAGATTAGATATTTATATTTTGTGTATTAAAGTTTTTTTTTTATATTTTTAGTTTAGTTAGTATTGTTTTTATTTATTTTAACATGGCATCTTGGAATGAAAATTATTCGAATGATGGTTATTCTTATTTTGATGATCCTTGTCTATATTGTGGAGGACCGCACTGGTGAAAAATTTGTCAGAATATTCCCGGGACCGAGTTGTGCGTACAATCTCAATCTTTCGAGTGAAATATTTGTAATATATGTGGTGGTCAAGGTGGTTATTGGGATGGTTGTCCTAATTCTCTGTATCCTTCTCTGAGTCCATATTATGATATTTCTAACAGTGTTTGTGAGTTTGATAGGGGCAATGAAGTGCAGGATATGGAACGCGATGCATATATTATGGATATTTTGAGGCAAGTAGCAGAGCAGCAGGATGAACTCAAAAAAGATATGAAAACAATAAGGGCATCAATCACAAGAATGAAGGCCAATCTGGAAGAATTGAATGAAGAGAGCGAGTTTCAACAAGAAGAAAATTTTGAAAAGGAAGAGATTTGGAGCCAAACTTGGCTAATGGAACAAACTGAAAAATTCAAAATATATGAGGCTCAACGTGAGAAAATTACAAATGAGATGATATACTTTATAGAAGGAAGAGCTGAACTGGGACAAGAGGTCGATAAATTTGGCACTGCTATTCACGACTTAGAGGCTCAATTGAATGCAAAGGTTGATGCGTCTAACGCCCAACAAAATAGTAATAAGTTGTGTGAAGCTGAAAAGGAGCTTTTACGTCAAATTAAGGAGCTAAAGGTGGAGAGCCAATCATTCGAGCATATTTTTGTTGATGATGCCCATGTTGAGAAAAGTACACTAGAGCTATGTGAGGAAGCAAATAATGTTATATTTGAAGACTCTTGTGCATGTAAATATGACGATGTAAAGAGTAATACAATTCTAGAGTTATGGCGTATTGGTCCGCATTTCATACATTTTTCAACATTGTGTTTGGATAATGACATGAAAATCGACTCATCTGAGCCTTTGGTGCCAATGGACGAGGAACGGGGTGCTTACATTTTTGAATTCATCATGCCAGAGAGACAGAATTACATACCTCATTCGAAGGTCAAGAAGTGTAGAATGCAATATTAGTTGCTTGGCCCAATTAAATTTATCTCACGGCCCTGGGAGCATAACAGAAAGTTTGAAGCTAAATTAGGGGCTCAATTCATAAGTTCGAGGTGTAGGCAAAAAATGATTCACGTCGTGCCGCGACTTTAAATTAGGCGCTTGTTGGGAGGCAACCTAACTTTACTACTTTTTTTTATTTTTGTTTATTTTATTTTTCTATTACCTTTCTAGTGTTGTTTTATTTTGTAGGATTATGAGCATAGGAAAAAGAGCCATTGGAAGGTGCAAAAGCGATCCAGATGGTTGAAACTAGTGTGAGGTACCCGCACAAAGTACTATCCTTGGGAGAGGTCTGAGTACCCCGTGAGCTGCTACTGCTTCGGCCTTTGATCTTTCAGGGATTTTTTTGTCCACCCTTGTTATTTTTACTTTATATGTGCATTGGAGACACTACACACTTTTAAATGTGGGGTGGAAGATTCTATGCTCTTTGTATAGTATTATATTAGAATATTGTTAGTTTCTTATCTTTTATTGTTAGCTAGCTTCTTATTTTTAATAGCATAGTTAGTAGAATTAATGGTGTAGTATAGTAGTAGTAGTTTTAGTAGCTTTATTAAAAAAGATAAAAATAAAAATAAAAATAAAAACAGAAAAATAAAAAAATAAATTTCACTTTTCCCAACGATGGATCTCCTAGACAATTGTTTTGAGGGATTAAAGTCTAAACAAAAAAATTGCAAAATAGAAAAATTCAAATATATGTCTTTTTTTTTTGTAGCAATAATATCCCGTATTTTTTCTTTCTACATCGGTTCTTTTCCATGGGATGTAGTTTGAATTAGGTAGTAGTTTTTTTAAAAACTTTTTAGAGTAGATTAACATTTAGGGAATAAATGGAGGAAGAATGATGAACCTAGGCGTCTTTGACTTATTTGATAGTTGCATATTTAGTTTTTGTAATGTGTAATATCTTCCCTAGGTGTTTGAAATTGAGCATGATGCCTTTATATATTGGATTGTATGTCTTTTGACGCCTACGTCTCATTTATTTGACTATTGTTCACTTTGTGCTTAATGGTTAATATTTTGCGGCTCTGTGAATACTTGCATTGTTTGAGAGTCAGAATAAGACCGTCCTTAGTGAGTCATGTGCTATGTGTGGTGAGGTTTTCGTGTAGTCCATCTTTTTGTGATTGAGTCTAGAACTTGCCCAGTATGTGAGTTGAAGAGAAGTTTTAGGTGATTCTCAGTTTGAGAAATGATTTTAATCTTTCTTTGATCTTTTTGTGCATATTGCTTACCATAAATAAAATCTAGCCCTAGTTAACCCTTTTGAGCTTGTAGACATTTTATTTGGCACCCACATTATGAGCCTATACCCTTTTGTTTTTAATTAAAACTTTTGATCCTTTTACCTCTTAAAGCACTTTAATTGTGAAATGAGCGCTAAAACAAGTAAGGAGGAGATTTGGGTGGCTTTAGAGTGGAAACAATAAAAGGGAGAAAAGGTAATCTTGTTTTCTAAAATAATACACTAGCAAACATTGAATATAGAAAAAAAGAATTGTTGGGAAAACAAAAGAGAAAAATCTGGAAAAACGAGAAGGAAAAATATAGATGAATAAATTGTTATCTTGTTCTTGCTAGCGAGATGTAAATTAAGGTAGTGCTTAAAGAAAGAAGAAATATTTTTGGGGTGTGATTTTGTTTGTTAAAATGAAGTGCATTTAAGAATTTGCGCTTAAAGTTGATTATGTGATGTGTTAAAGTGCTTAGGAGGGTGAACCACTATTCCAAAATATATGCTACACCCGTCCCTTAGCCCACATTACAACCATGAAAAAGTCCTAATTGATTTTAGATCCAGCGAGCTTACATTAGTAGAGATTTACATTATGGGCAAGCCTATGGTACCAATTGCGTGCATGTGACTTCTTTGTGAGAGTGAGCGATTTCTTTGATATATGTGAGGTCCTTAAATTATATTTGATCATGAGATTCGAATGTGTGAATTCTACTTACTCTCTTTGATTTTGTTGTGAGGTCACATGGTTGCACGAGGATAGGTAACGTTATTAGGATTCTCTGCAATGTTGAATATTCAAGCCATGAATGCATTGTGACATTGAGTCGGTTTTGAGGCTAGAATTGTTATGAGCACGTTGTCTTTATTGTGAATATTTTTTAAGAATGACATAACTAAAGGGATGTGTAAGTGATAGCATATGCTAGAGTTTAATTGTTACTATCAACCGTGATCATTGGTGTAGTGTACTTTAAATGTGTAAATATAAAGTACTCAAGAATAGTGTGAATTGTTGGTTGACTCGAGGACGAGCAACGGTTAAATATGGGGTAGTGATATTGGACCAAAAAATGCATATATTTAACCATTATTGCCTCACGTTCTAGTACTTTTAATCATCTTTTGAGTACTAATTATATTATTTTATGCTTAATATTATATTTTAACTGTGTAGGAATAAAATGATGTGAAGATAAAGAGATTTGGAGCAAATTTTAATAAAATACGGAAGAAAAAGAAAAGAGATCAACTAATAGAGGAAGAAGACAGCGGGGGACACTTTTTGGTGTTTGTCCCCCCAAGTGGAGACAAAAATATTCAAGGAAAAGGAATTGAGTTAGGAAGCCAACAATTGAATGATCACCAAAGTTGAGCGTGAAAACTCACTGGATTCAGCGCCAGGGCTAGCGCCTAGCACTGCCCTTGATGTTCGAAGTGGGGACTAGTCCTATTTCTCCCGTGACTTGATTATTTCGGCCCTACACACTCCCAGTTCGTATAAAAAGGGTCCTAAACCTATTTTGGAGGGGGGGGGGCGTTTTTGAGAGTAACCTTTGACCAAGGAAGAGCACAGAGCCGCCGTGGAGGCCAGGTTTCATCTTTTCTTCCATCAAACTTAGTAATTTTTATGTTTCTTTGTATGATTTGTTATTTTGCTACAATTTCTATGTGGAGCTAAACTTCACAATCTAGGGTTGTGGTTCTTTCATGACTATTGTTATTCGAATGTTGATTTTAATTTCTTATTTTATTGTATTAGTTTATTTATTCAATCCTGTACTTAATTATTTGATTGCTTGATCACCAATTGAATACTATCTACGAATCTAGACTTGAACTCGAAAGTGGACATTCTAGATTGCACATAGGATTGAGTAGAGCAAGTACTGAACCTGGGCATTGGGGAACAGATTCATAGTTAGGATAGACATATACCTAATTGCCTTGCTTGGTTGATTTACAGGAATTATAACTGCGTTCTTGTTAGTTCTAATTTCATAGACATATAGGCGTTAGGTTAGCTTGAATAGGCGAGTAAGAAATCGGTAGATTCTTATAAGTAATATTAACCATGTTAACCAATAAACTAGATAAATTAGTTAGTCAATTCAATTGAAGAATTCAATAGGAATGTTAGATAGCCCATAACCCTAGATCGTTTTCATCACATTGATAATATAAAATTTGCTCTTCCTCTGTTTAAAGTTCATTAGTTATTTTTTTTAGTTTAATTACTTTAGCATCACTACCTTTGGGTTTAATCCTTATTTAGATACTTAGGATAGTCTAATTTAGTTAATAGTTAACCATAAATCCTCGTGGATTCGACATCGGACTTTTACTCACTTTATAACTTAACGACCGCGTATACTTGCGTGTGCGTTAGGCCGCAACATTGCATGCATCTTATTGTTTACCTTCACTTCTATGGCTGATAAAGTAAACATGTGAGCCCATATAACTAATTGTTATACTACTCAATTCTCCTTAATTGTATATACCTCTAAGTTACACCCTCTTACTTTTGTGAGTTACAAGTACCTTGTACTATACAAATTGTAATAACTAGGTTGTTCCCCTTTATCACATCACCACCCAATAATATATCATTGCCTCCCAACCTGATAAGTCTCAGTCCTCAAATTCCACACCATATATATTCCATTTAAATTTAGGACACCCACTTGTTCATCCTCAGGTTTCTCAATGGAGGCGGACATAGTATTAAGTTGCTTCTATTTACATTGATGTCTTGGGTGGTACTTATACCCATACTGTAGCAAAGCCTTTGATCTCTTCCACTTTCACACAATCTAGTCACGTGGACTTCTGTTGCTCCCAAACGCATGTGCAAGTATACGTGCTCGACAAGTGATATAGAATTATAAATCCAGATATTTTACCCACATGGACTTGTGATTAACTATCAACTAAATTAAACTAAGGCAATTAATTGCCTGGTTTGGAGGGTGGTTATCCATACGGATGACCTGGAATCGATTCCCCCCTCAATACCTTCTGGGTTGAGCCTGTCGCATAGGGCTTGCCTAGTACATTTTACATCCTCTGTGTGGTTTACAGGCTATTACACAGAGAGAGGTTTACCTAGTGCGCACAAAGTGCTCACCACAGAGTGCTCACCCGAAGGGCAGAGGTTGTGGCAGAGGTTGTAGCGGCTACGGGTTTCCCTTCTTACCAAAAATAAACTAATATAGAGTAGCAAACTAAGAGATTAAAGGAAACCAGTTGGCGAATATTAGAGACAAATTCAATGAGAGACGATATTCTAGAGCTATGGGTTAACTAACAATCCCATTGAGTTTTTCATTTAAATTGTTTAATTAATTTATCTGGTTTATTGATTAACGAGGTTAATATTACTCATAGCCTTCTCCCGAAGTATTACTTGCCTATTCAAGCTAACTTAACGCCTATATTCCTATGGAATTAGGATTAACAAGAATGCATTAATAATTCCCGTATAATAACCAAGCAAGGCGATTAGGTATATCCCTATCTTAACCCCAAATATGTTCCCGATGCTCGAGTTCAAGATCTTGCTCTATTCAATCTTCTTGGCAATTTAAAATTCCCTCTCCCGAGTTCAATCCTAGATTCGTAGATAATATTCAATTGGTGATCAAGAAATTAAATAATTAAGCGCAAGATTAAATAAATAAACCAATATGATAAAATAATAAGAACAATTCAAACTTCAAACTACAACATTCATGTAGCACCCAAAACTCTAGAACTAAGAAACTATGAAATTAAAGGAAGAGAAAAGAAGAAAAACTAGTTGGAAGTCTCCTCCAAGTGTGGTTTGTGTTCCCCTTGATCAAAAGCTCTGTAAAAATTATGTTTAAGGATTATTTATAGTTATAAGGAAAAAGCCTAGACGAAATAAGCAAATCCAAAACCAAAAAGAAAATAAAATAGGCTTGAAACCCGGACCATGCATCGCCACGCGAAACGCGCGACGTGCCTCGAGTCAAACCACGCCTCGCGAGCTCAAACGCGAGCAGAAAGTCTCGCTTCTTGTGCTTATCCAATTTGCTGTTGCCTAACTTTTTCTATCGAAGCTCGTTGCTTTTGAGTGCTATCATGTAATCTCCAAACCTTCATTCTTTAATTCTTGTATCTACAATTGCATGCAATCATTTAAATACATATAATACACTTCCAAAATATTTGCTTTGCTCACAATTTTCCTCCAAATTACTTACACATAAAATAAACTCAATTAATCTCAAATATAATATAATTTAGTATTAAAACACCAAAATGTAAGGTAAGTACAACAACAACAACAACAACCCAGTATAATCCCACTAGTGAGGTCTGGGGAGGGTAGTGTGTACGCAGACCTTACCCCTACCCTAGGATAGAGAGGCTGTTTCCAAAATGACCTTCGACATCCTTCCCTCCAAGAACTCCCCATCTTGCTCTTGGGGTGACTCGAACTCACAACCTCTTGGTTGGAAGTGGAGGGTGCTTACCATCAGAACAACCCACCTTGTCAAAATGTAAGGTAAGTAATGCAATAAAAATATATAATTATAGTCAATAAATGTAAGGTAGGTAACACACTAAAAATATATAATTATAGCCAATCATAAGCTTGAGAGTTGGAACTAGGGCGATCCTTATTACCGGAAGTACTTTTGGTCTAAGCAGCACGTTGTGAAGTCTGGCCTAAAATTACTCCCCTACTCCAAAAAGTTTCCCATTTTCTATTATATGTATCTATCACATTCTCTTGATGTCTTGTCTATCCACTGCTTGACTCAAAGTAAAAATAATTCAACATGTTCGTAGTTGGTATAATATCCTCTTCGAGTCCTTTCACAGAAACCTCATAAAAAAGCTCTTAGGTATGATTGAATTTCTGATGGTAAGATGAAGAACTGCCTCTTCAAGCTTCTGCACTTGATCAATAATATGATTGTAATGAAATTACCTTTCGCACCTCCTGAGCTAAGAACAAGGATCATTTCCCCTCTGAAATAAGGAAATTTCACTCTTAAATTAGAGATATGTGATGATTTCTTTCCACTTCCATGGAAGTAGCACCAGATCAGCTCTTTGTTTGTTTCTCAACCCCTCATAAGAATAAAGATCAGTACGTGCACTACCCAGAATTCCAGATTGTGGAAAAAGCATCTTGTTTTAAAAAAAATATATCCAGCTTCCTTGCCAGCGCATGTGGATTTTGATTTTCTGCTTGATTCAGCGATGTAATTTTACAATTATAATTTCACTTTTTTGCATATTTTTTTACTTTACTTTTAGTGACTGTCATTTTGATTAATTGGCCATGATTGGGCTCTAATACTAACTTTTAATGGAGTGATAGGAAAAATTAAAATTTATAAAAATAAATTAAAATGAAACAGTGATCAACGAGAATTTTATTACTTTGCAAATGCAAGATACAAATGATATTACAAAGAAAGTATAACTAATCAAAAAACGTAATTTGTAACTCCATTAATGAAATTCAAGTATCTGAAAGAAGAAATCAGGTGAGAATAAGAAGAGAGTATTGAGGAGGAATAAAAAGAAAGAAAGAAGAAATGAGTTCGAAGAGTACCAGTCCAAAATGAAAGTGAGTTGAGAAAGGAATCCAATTCCATGTCCATGAAGGAGTTTGGAAACGTGGAGTTAAAGTCCTAATATGTGTAGAAGGTAGAAGTTGTATAGTTATAGAGTTAGTAATTGAGTATAATTCAACGGCAAGCGACATGAGCGAAGGAAAAGCCTCGTCTAGCAACAAAGAGACGAGTGACCGCAAGCTAGCAACAACGAAAGAATGAGCGACAGCAGCTCGAAAGGTTTTAAGCTATGTGTATAAATAGAGACAAAGTTGGAGAATAGAGGTAAGGAAAAAGACAATATGTTGCCTGCAATTTAGCCCTTCAGTTTATGTAAATTCTTCGTGGTATTAGAGCTTTGGTTCTAACCAAACTTAATCCTGAACCCTATTCCACTCTTTAATGGCTAGTACATCAACCTCCACTCTCTCTCTCTCTTAGCAGCCTCTCTTCATCAACCCATTGCCATATGTCCCATAAAATTGAAATCCTCAAACTATCTAGTTTGGAAAACCCAAATAATACAATTGATGCAGACCCTGAAAGTTGGCGACTTTATAGTGAAAGATCTACCACCGGCAGTTGTGATGAACAAAAAGGAGACACCAATAATGATGAAAGTCATGCAACACCCACAATACATGCATATAGTGACCAGAATAAAGTTTTTATACCTCAAGTTCAACAATGCAACTCTACAGAACGTGGTTCATTGCCAACTAGCCCAGAAACAAGTTTACAATCAACCAATTCCGAGTGTGACGAGCTCTCTACTTCGAGCACAACCCAACCTCAACGACCGCTGGTGAATCATCTCCTGTTGATGTTTCAGGAATTGATCCTCTTGTCGATCTCACCACACATAAGACCAATCCAGCATCCTCCTCAAGCTCACTTGACAATACTCATCACATGATCACAAGGACAAAGTCAAAATCTTTGCCACAACCACGTGAAATTTTGAATTTGTTGGCTGCTGCTACTCTACGCGACATTTGCGAACCCAAAAACATCAAGGAGGCCATATCTCAACCTCATTGTAGGCAGGCTATGGAAGAGGAAATGGAGGCTTTATTTCAAAATAGAACTTGGCAACTTGTACCTCATGATTCTTATATGAATGTAGTTGGCTCAAAATGGGTTTTCAAGGCTAAGTTGAAGGCAGATGGTACAATAGACAGGTTCAAAGCTCTTCTAGTCGCAAAATGATACACCCAAATTGAAGGACTCGACTTTGAAGATACATTTAGTCCCGTCGTTAAAGCCACCACTATTTGCATTGTTCTAACCTTAGCAACAGTTTGGAAGTGGCCTCTTCGACAACTCGATCTGAAAAATGCTTTTCTTCATGGTCGACTTAAAGAAACAGTCTATATGTAACAACACCCTGGATTCCAAGATCCAACTTCTCCCAACCATGTTTGTTTGCTTCAACGAGCCATATACGGATTAAAACAAGCTCCAAAAGCATGGTTTCAACGGTTCAGTGAAGCTCTACTTCATCTAGGTTTTAAAGAAAGTCATGCTGACTCGTCTCTATTTGTTCTTCGCAACAACACTGCCATCATTATATTGTTGTTGTACGTTGATGATATCGTAATAACTGGAAATAATCCAGCACTTCTACATTCATTGATCTCTCAATTGAGTAGTCAGTTTGCTTTAAAAGACATGGGCAACCTTCATTTCTTCTTAGGCATTGAAGTCATCCCATATAGAGAAGGCCTTTATCTTAGCCAAACCAAGTATGCTCAGGATGTTCTTCGTAAAACAATGATGCATTATTCTCGAGCACTTCATACTCCACTATCCCAAAAGACTGATCTACACAGAACAATAGGTACAACAGTTGATCCGTTTACCTATCAAAGTACTGTGAGAGCTCTTCAATACCTGACGTTAACAAGATCTGACCTCACCCACACAGTAAACCAAGTTTGTCAATTTATGCAAGCTCCTACTACTGTACACTGGCAGGGAGTAAAGCGCATCCTTCGTTATCTAGCTGGGACTGTAAATTTTGGCCTTCGCATTACGTCCGGATCATCCCTACAAGTTGTTGGCTTCTCAGATGCCGACTAGGCAGGTTGTGCCGTCACTCGCAGGTCCACAATTGGTCTTTGTGTCTTCTTAGGCGCAAATTGCATTTCCTGGTCATCGAAGAAACAACACACAGTAGCAAGATCGAGTGCCGAAGCTGAGTATCGCGCGCTAGCCGCTCTTGCTGCTGAAGTTACTTGGATAGTTCATCTTTTGCATCATGTTGGTGTTTTACTTGCTTCCCCACCAGATCTTTACTCGGATAACATCAGTGCGTTGCATTTTGCAAGTAACCCCATTCTCCACGTTCGAACAAAACATGTCGAATTAGACTACCACTTTATAAGGGAAAAGGTTACATCAGGACCCATGGTTACAAAATATGTGCCTTCACTAAATCAAGTCGCTGACATCTTTACAAAAGCTTTGACGAAGCAACAATATTAGTTTATGAGGAGCAAGCTTGGAGTTGTCTCGCTACCAACGTCCAGCTTGAGGGGGATGAAAGTGAGTTGAGAAAGGAATCCAATTCCATGTCCATGAAGGAATTTGGAAACGTGGAGTTAAAGTCCTCATCTGTGTAGAAGGTAGAAGTTGTATAGTTATAGAGTTAGTAATTGAGTATAATTCAGCAGATTAGCTATGTATATAAATAGAGACAAAGTTGGAGAATAGAGGTAAGGAAAAAGATAAGTTGCCTGCAATTTAGCCCTTCAGTTTATGTAAATTCTTCACAAAATTGAAGATTTTGGCCCAGTTCAATTCAGTTATAACAACATGATTTTTTTGGCCCAGTTCAATTCAGTTATAACAACATGATTTTTTAACTAACTCTTACCATCACAGGCGTCCATTGCCTTTAATTTGAGCCATGTGATCCTTTATTACATCCCATTATTTATACCAAGTATTAACCCTGAACTACTTTATCAGCTGCCACATGTCCCCTTTTTATCATACACAGCTCTCTTATTACCTTTCCCTCCAGACATCCGTTCTTAAATCCCTAACATATATCTATGCAGTAGAAACCAAGGAGTTCATCCACATAGTGATAAGTCATACAGACCTGGTTATTATTACATAATTACTTTTGCAGGAAGAAATCCATAATTCTCCTAAATTAGTATTTATCCTTATATTGTAGTTACAAACTTGACAGATTTACCTAGTAGACAATAGTTCTTAATTGCAAAACATATATTTTTACATGCACTACCTAGCATTTTGTTGATCGCTTCTTCACTGCATTAACACGTATTAAGGCTTTATCCCCCTTTTTCCTAATACAAATATTTAGAATAAAATATACTAATCTCTCTTATAAGTCTTGTTTCTTTAGTAGCACTGAGGTTTCTGTATATGCCTAGGTAGATCGTTACTTCGTCATGTGATTTAGTTCGCCTCTGCTATCGTATTCCCCGTTGTTAGTGTTTAGTATTACTCATTCCCCTCCCCCCATTTATTTTTTCATTTTTATTTTTATTTTTATTTTTTATTTTTTATTTTTTATTTTTTATTTTTTATTTTATTACTCCCTCTGTTTCAATTTATATGAATTCATTTGACTGGGCACAGAGTTTAAAAAAAAATGAAGACTTTTGAACTTGTGGTGTAAAATGAGGCACATATATATTGTGTGGCTATAAATCATTACATAAAGGTAAATTGTTTCCAAATAAGGAAATGGGTCATTCTTTTTGGCTCGGACTAAAAAGGAAATAGGTTCACATAAATTGAAACAGAGGGAGTATTATTATTATTATTATTATTATTATTATTATTATTATTATTATTATTATTATTATTATTATTATTATTATTATTATTATTATTATTATTATTATTATTATTATTATTATTATTATTATTATTATTTTCCCTCGTCTTCTTTCTCTTCTCACTCTTTCTAAGCCGATGGTCTATTGGAAACAACCACTCTACCTTCACCAGGTAAGAGTAAGGTCTGCGTACGCACTACCCTCATATCCAGTATAATCCCACATAGTGGGATCTGAAGAGGATAGTGTGTACGCAGACTTTACCCCTACCTTTGTGGAGGTAGAGAGGCTATCTCTAATAACTTAGTCGAAGCCTCAAATCATAGCAAATAATGCTACAACCACGAATCATACCCCTTCAAGCTTAATGAAACTAAGAACTTTCAAGTTCTGCATTAAACGCCGAAATCTATCAAATCAAGTCCGATTGATCTCAAATTCTGCACACAAGTCCTAAATGACATAACAGACCTATTCCAATATTCAGAATCGGATTCCGGCCCCGATATTAAAAAAATCAACTCCCCAGTCAAACATCCAAACTTAAATTTCTATTTCGCCATTTCAAGCCTAATTTAGCTACATGCTTCCAAATAATTTTCCGGACACGCTCCGAAGTCCAAAATCACCATACGGAGCTATTGGAATCATCAAAACTCTATTGCGAGGTCATTTTTACATAAGTCGATATCCGATCATTATTTTAACTTAAGCTTTAAACCTTGGAACTAAGTGTGCCAATTCATTTCAAAAATCTCACCGGACCCGAACCAATCACCCGGCGAGTCACATAACAACTGTAAAGCATAAATAGAGCAGTAAATGAGGGAACGGGGTTGTAATACTCACAACGACCAGCCGGGTCGTTACATTCTAATCCACCTGCAATATCCAAAGTCACGACCTTGTTTTATGACGAAGTATACTAAATTGTCCACTAAAAATATTTCAATGCTAGTATGGAGTGGCCGTTTATGATTCGTAAGGATGGTCAATTAAGGTGAAATTGGACGGGTTCAGCCACGCTTTGGGTTGAGTTAAAGGTGAAATTCTAGTGTAGGCCATTCTAGTGCAAGCTATAATAGTAGACGCCAGACCATGTTCACAACAATATAGTTTCTGGGAAAGATTATAAATGTTTACTTGCGATGCAAGAAAAAAGATGTGATCGCAATAAATATTGACCAAATCAAAATAAAGAAACTATTGCAATTGTAAATAGTTGGCCACAATCACAGCCAACATGGCCAAGGTTATAGCAGCTAATGTTGCAATTATAGATGCAAAGCCGCAATCACATCCATGTCCAGGATTATGGGTGACAAATGGGCGGATTAGACTGTATTTCGACGGATCAAAACGAGTTGAATTACTAAATGGGTTCGAAAGTTTACTTGAGCAATAATAGAATGGATCAAAACGGGCTAAACAAAATGTCATAGATCAACCCGTCCAACTGTCACGACTCAAATGTTACCTAATCGTGATGACACCTAACCCAACCCGCTAGGTAAACCAAACAACAATTAATACAATTCTAATAAAGATCATAAATAATTAATAAATAAAATAGATAGATTTCCATACAATATCCCAAGGTTTGGTTGTACAAGTCACGAGCCACTAAAATTTAGATTTACTAAGCGGGTAAGAAAATAAATACAATATCTGATTGGCATATACACGACTAGAGTACAAATCCAAAGAAATCAGGAACAATTGGTAGCTACATCCTGAAAAACGGTATATCTTTGATGATAGTCTCCGTCAGCTGCATCAGCTCAGCTCCAAGATCTGCACGCAAGGTGAAGTAGTATAGTAAGAGTACAATCAACTCCAAATACTCAGTAAGTATCCTGACTAATTTCGGTGAAGTAGCGACGATGTCTCAGGTCCAGGATACCCACTATATATATATATATATATATATATATATAAACCTGCACAACTCAATAACATATTCGTATACCCAGCAACAGTAACGAAGTCTAAACTGGAATACAGGTACCACACAGTGCACATAGAGAAGATGTGCGCAAGTCTCTTAGCAATTCAATATGTAAAGAAAGTATGCTTCTGATATAAAATAACACATAACCAACTGTATATAGAGAAGATTTTCCTAGATACTATTCTAGTTAAACAACTCAATATATAGAGAATATATGCGTCCAATATCATTAAATCCCAAGCTTGCATATAGAGAAGATATGCATAAAGTATCAAATAATTCTTCCACAGTTGCATATAGAGAAAATATGCATGAAGTACCAGATAATCCTTCGGCGATTGCATATAGAGAAGATATGCATGATATATCAATTAATCCTTCACCAAGTACATATAAAGAAGATATGAATGATTACTCAATCAATCCTTCAATAATTGCATATAGAGAAGATATGCATGATTAAACAAGTCAAGTCACACGGATTCCCATATAGAGAAGATATGTACCGTGTCACATCCCATTAAGTAAGGTAGTATATAGACAAGATATGTATACATTCTAGAGCTAGCATAAAAATAATATATGCGGTAAAATCATGTATATATCAAATGCGTTTTCAAATAGAGAAGATATGAAAAGTCCAACCAATGACCACTTTTCCATAACCACGTCAACCAAATACCCGGCGGTTTCTCACAACCTGTGTGTCCACTATCACGAGAGAAACATGAGATGGTAACCCCAAGGGGATTCATCCTTATCTACACATTTCACGGATAATTCATGTGTCAATAATATCAACCACACTGATAACTTACTTGCCAATATAATTCATCCACACGGACCACTCACGTGCTGCCAATCCAGTCCATCAAACAGAAGGCATATACAAGAATACATATATAGGAATAATGGATATCAAATCACATACTCATGGACTGACAAAGATAGCATGCTAAGGTGTATGCATGTGCGAGTGTACGACTACAATGTAACTCAGGCAGATATACCGCACAACAACAAATATTATGCTCAACAGGAAATCAACACCTATACATGATCTCTAGCATGATTCACGGAGCTAACGTAGTCTTACAAACATTCAAAGCATGATAGCATGAAGACCAATATCCAAATAAAGTCATAGTACACGTACATAACACTACCTTAGTCATGAATCATACATAACACATGTATATACGCTCGTCACCTCGTATATACATCGCTTCTCACATATTTCAATTAAATAAACAAGGTCATGTCGTAAGGGTTACTCCCTCAACAGATTATGTAAGATACTTACCTCAAACAAGCCAAATTGATACTCTAAAATGCCTTCTCGCGCGAACCGACTTACAAACGGCTTGAATCTCACCAAAACTATCTCAATAACATCATATAATGCCATAGGAATGAAACTTAAACGATAAAGGTTGAATCTTTAAACAAATATGCAAAGTCAACCAAAAGGTCAACCTCGCCCGCACCTCGGAACCCAACAAGACTCATAAATTCTGACGACTCATTCGTATACCAGTGCAACCATACAAGTTTAATCCAAGTCTGACTCCGAATCGATCTTCAAATCTCAATTTTTAACTTTAGAAAAGTTAACCAAAATCCCCAAATTTTTCTCTATTAGATTCACCAATCAAATCCTAATTAATGATAAAATTATGAATAATTGTCAAATCCGAGTAGAAAATATTTATCCAATCCAAGTGGGTTAAAATTGTCTCAAGAATCGCCTCAATATGAGCTTCCAATCTTAAAATGTAATAAAATAAACTCAAACCTCAAAATGGCCTCTAAGTAGCAGTTACAGGTCTCGTATTTGTGACCCTTCAAAATGCGACCAATGGCTCGCATTTGCGAACCCAGCCTGCCCAGCCAAAGTCGCATTTGGGATACTACCCTTTGCGATTGTGAAGGTCCCAACTTAGCTGCTAACTCGCAAAAATTGATCGAAAACTTCACAAATACGAAGCCTTCCTCCGCAGAATACTATCGCAAGTTCTACACTATGCTCACAAATGCGGAACACCACTATTCGCAAATACGACCCCCATCTTTCAAATGCGAAGAATGCCACCTCGCCTAGATCCGCAAATGCGAAAGAACCCTCCCAAATGTGATAGTCGCATTTGCGACCTATACATTGCAAATGCGAAAACAGAAAAACCAGCAATCTCAACTAAGCCAAAACCATCTGAAACCAATTCAGAACTCACCCGAGCCCCTCGGGACCCCTTCCAAACATACCAACAAGTCTTAAAACATGATAATAACCTACTTGAGGACTCAAATCCCACAAAATAATATTAAAACTACGAATCACACCTCAATTCAACCTTAATGAACTATTTCAAATTTTCAAATTCCAAACTTACACCGAATACGTCTAAACAACTCGGAATGACCCCAAATTTTACACGCAAGTCATAAAGCACCATATGAACCTATTCAAAGGCTCAGAATGTCAAACGAACATCAATAACCACAAAGTCAACTATGGGTCAAACCTACCAACTCTCCAAACTATCAAACTTCTAACTTTCGATAATTAGCCTCAAAATCATCTAGGAACACCGGAACTCAAATTCGGGCATACGCCCAAGTCCAAAATCACCATCCGGGCCTAATGGAACTATAAAAATTCCAATTCGCGGTCAAATATTCAAAATTCAAACTTGGTCAAGACTTCCAACTTAAACTTCCATGTTATGAATTAAGTATTCCAAATCACTCTGAAATCTTTCCGAAACTAAACCAACCATTCCTGCAAGTCCCGAAATAACAAACAAGCATAGAAGACACAACAAATGGGGGAATGTGGCTCAAATACATAATACGATCGCCCGAGTCATTATATTCCCCCCCCCCCCCCCC
>AWOL01S0001149.1:98104-113561 GCA_000715115.1 Nicotiana otophora | reverse complement strand
TATATATATATATATATATATATATATATATATATATATAACCTGCACAACTCAATAATATATCCGTCTACCTAGCATCAGTAACGAAGTCTAAATAGAAAATACAGTTACGACAGTGCACATAGAGAAGATATGCTTAAGTCTCTTAATAATTCAACATGTAAAAAAGGTATGCTTTTGATATCAAATAACACATCAACAACTGCATATAGAGAAGATATGCCGAGATACTATTCCAGTTTTACAACTCAGCATATAGAGAAGACATGCATCCAACATCATTAAATCGTCAAGTTTGAATATTGAGAAAATATGCATAAAGTATCAAATAATCCTTCCACAGTTACATATAGAGAGGATATGCATGAAGTACCAGATAATTCTTCGATAGTTACATATAGAGAAGATATGCAGGAAATATCAATTAATCCTTCCACAAGTGCATATAGAGAAGCTATGCATGATTACTCAATTAATCCTTCAACAATTGCATATAGAGTGTATACGCATGATTAAACAAGTCAAGTCACATATATTCACATTTAGAGAAAATACGTATCGTGTCTTATCAAATCAAGTAAGGTAGAATATATAGAAGATATGCATAAAGGATGTATAGATTCCAGAGCTAGAATATAGAGAAGATATGCAGTAAAATCATGTATACATCCAAGGAGTTTGCAAATAGAGAAGAGACACAAAGTCCAACCAAGGATCAATTTTCCATAACCACGACAATCAGAAACTCATCGGTCTCTCATAACCTGCGTGTACGCCATCAAGACAGAAACATGAGAGTGTAACCCTATGGGGATGGATCCTTATCCACATGCTGCAGGGATAACTTACATGTTGTACGGACAACGCACGTGCTAATAATTCCAACCGCACGAATAACTCATGTGCGAAATAACTCATCTCGTACAGACCACTCACATGCTACCAATTCAGTCCATCATACAGAAGGAATATACAAAAATATGTGTATACGAATAATGCATATACAATCACATACTCATGGACTGAAAAAAATATCTTGCTAAGGTGTATGCATGTGCGAGGGTACAACTACAACTCGAATAAGGAGGATATGCCATTAAACAACAAATATCATGCTAAATAGTAAATCAACACCTACACATCATTTCTAGCATGATCCACGTAGCTCACGTAGTCATACAAACATTTCAAGAATGATAACTCGAAGCCCAATTTCCAAATAAAGGCATAGTACCGCCTAAATACTATCCCGGTCATGAATCATAGATAGCACTCGTATATATGCTCGTCACCTCGTATATATATCGCGTCTCACACATTTAATTTAAACAAACAAGGTCTTGTCCTAAGGGTTATTCCCTCAACAAGATTAGGCAAGATACTTACCTGAAACAAGCCAAATCAATACTCTAAAATGCCTTCCCGCGTGAACCAACCTCTGAACGGCTCGAATCTAGAAACAATAACTCAATAGCATCAAATAATTCCATAAGAATCAAACTCAAATGATAAAGGTCAAATCTTTAAATAAATATACAAAGTCAGCCAAAAAGTCAACCCCAGGCTCACATCTCGAAACCCGATCAAACTCACAAATTCTGACAATCCATTCGAATACGAGTCCAACCATACATGTTTCATCCAAATCCAACTCCGAATCGATCTTCAAATCTCAAATTTTCTATTTAGAAAAGTTTTGACAAAAAAATAATTTTTTCTCTCTTAAATTCACCAATCAAATGCCAAAATCAAGATAGAATCATGCATAATGGTCAAATCTGAGTAAAAATTACTTACCCAATCGAAGTGGGTGAAAATCACCTCAATCCAAGCTTGTAATCTCAAAATATGATAAAATAAACTCAAACCCCGAAATGGCCTCTAAGTATCAGCTGTAGGTCACACATTTGCGATCGAAGGCTCGCAATTGTGACCCTTGCAAATGCGACCAACAGCTCAAATTTGTGAACCCAACCTACCCAGCCAAAGCCACATTTGTGACACTAACCTTCGCAATGCGAAGGACGCAAGTTAGCTGCCAACTTGCAAAAATCGATCAAATGATTCGCAAATGCAAAGCCTTCCTCCGAAGACCATTGTTGCAAGTGCGACACCAAGCTCGCAAATACGGACCACCAGTGTTCGCAAATACGGCCCCCATCTTGCAAATGCGATGAACGCCCATCTCGCCTAGATCTTCAAATGCGAAAGAAACCTCGCAATCGCATTTGCAACCTATACCTTGCAAATGCGAGAACATAAGAACTAACAATCTCAGCTAATCCAAATCTATCTGAAACTCACCCAAGCCCCTCGAGACCCCGTCTGAACATACCAACAAGTTCCAAAACATAACACGGACCTACTCGAGGCCTCAAATTCCATCAAATAACATCCAAATCATGACCCAAATGTTGCACACAAGTCATGAATCACTATACGAACCTATTTTAAAGCTCATAATCCCAAACAACCATCAATAACCACAAAGTCAACTATGAGTTTAACCTATTAACTCTCCAAGCCTTCAAACCTCCAACTTTCGGTAATTATCCTCAAAATCATCTAGGAACACCGAATGTCAAATTTGGGCATATGGCCAAGCCCAAAATTACCATATGGACCTAACAGAACCATCAAAATTCCGATCCGAGGTAAAATACATAAAAGTTAAAATTGGTCAACAGTTCCAACTTAAGCTTTCAAGCTAAGAATTAAGTGTTCCAAATCACTCTAAAATCTTCCCTATATCAAACTAACCATTCTCGCAAGTCTCGAAACAATACACAAGCATAAAAGACACAACAAATGGGGGAATAGGGCTCAAATACATAAGACAACTGGGAAAGTCGTATAGCAACCTGACCCAATATTCTTTCAGGATATACAAAAGAAATGAGATGGGGCTTTCCATAAAATTAGATTCATCGCTCTTTATTTTTATAAAACATGAAGTGAGAAATGTTATGCTACAAAAGATTTTAAAAGATCTCGAATAAGTAATTCATGAAGCATAAGAAAACTAGACATCATTTTACTAAACGTTTCTGCAATAAAGAAGCAATAATAGCTTATTATTACGTAATTAGAAGTTCTAGAACTATCACGACCCAAAATTTCACTAAAGATCGTGATGGAACCTATCCTCCAAGGCTAGGTTAGCCAATCACATAATAATATAAAAATAGCAAAATAGGATATAATAAGTCTAAATTTAACATAAATAGTGGAATAAAGCTCCAACAAATCCAATATATCAGTACATAAGTCAAACTCCCAAAATCAAGTAGTACAGAGTCATGAGCTCTAAACCAAATATATAATGATGTTTGAAATATACAATATTATCTGAATATAAAAGCAACAATATCAAAGTAAGAAAATGGGTCTCCAAGTGTTTGCGACGTCAATGCAGCACTACCTTGAATCCTCTCGATCGGCAAAAGAACTCACTCCCTATGTCTACTGCTGCCAATACCCGAATTTGCAAAAATAATGTACAAAAGTATAGTATGAGTACGAGACAACATCTATTCAGTAAGTATCAAGACTAACCTAGGTGAAATAGTGATGAGGTTCAAGTCATGTGATACTCACTACTCAAGAACATATGCAATATACATAATGACTTGTAATAAGAATATAACTGGATGGAATATCATCACTCAACAAAATAGGAGTTATCAACTCAACACAGGTAAATTAGTCTTTGACAGTCAAATCATTAGTCTATAACAGAGGCATAGAGTAGCATATTAAAATTCACAAAAAAGCATGTAAAAATGCGCAACAATGCATAAAGGATTCACTTGCATGGCCAATCTTCAACCCTTACACTCAATTCCCACCATCCACCTCCTCATCAGAATGTTTTTTTCTTCCCTTAGACTAATAACATCAGTCAAGGTATCACAATCCTCGTGTACGTCATTAAGAGAGAAACATGAGATATGGCGACCCTTGGGAGGATGGATCCATATCCACACGCTGCATAGAAAAAACCTCATGCCATAGTAATAAGTGCACGCCAAAGACCTCGTGCCATAACAATAACAATATCATCAATTCGCACGAAAGACCTCGTTCCATAATAATAATATCCTCAATACGCACGGTGAAGCCCTCGTGTCACAACATCATCACACTATCATATGCACACGGAAGAGACCTCATGCCAACACTAAACAAATCCACTCAACATGTCCATATGTGCCAAAATAACAACAAATCAAGATAACAACTTATCATCAAGAGACATATGCTCACAATTTATCAATGAGGTGTACAAGGACTTGAAAATAATAAGGTGCGGATGTGTGCTCAAGATGTGAAACATGACTGCGGCTTAATTATATAGCAATAATATCACAAATGCCTATCTTGGAAAATGAGAAGATAATAATAATCCTAAACATGATCTCTATCGTGAAAGGATAAATTCAAGTAGTCCTAAAAATTATCACACATGTATCATAGAGAGCACACAATCAAACTAAGGCATACTAAAAGCCTAGAGTCTAATCCGGTCACCTTTAATACATATTACCCACATATACACTCGTCACCTCATATATATGTTTCTTAAAAAATATTACAATTAGACAAATAAGGCAAAATCCTAAGGGTTATTTTCTCACATAAGAGTAGGCAAGATACTTACCTTAATAAGCCTGAATCAACCCTTTCATCGACTTTCGTTAGAAATAACCTTCAACTGGCTCATATCTAGCCAAAAATAACTCAATAACGTCAAACAATGTTATAGAAATAAATTCCAAATAAAAAAGCTTCAATTTTTATTCAATTCTCAAAAAGTCAACAAAAGTCAACCCTGGTTCCACACGATCCAATGCTGAGTCGAGGGGTAGCTCCCGACCACCTATAACACCAGGAGTCCAAATATTTGATTAGATTCCAAAACCAAGTCTAAATCATAGCTCAAAACCCTGATTTTATTTTCTTAAATTGTAGGGAAAAATCCCAATTTTTCCTCACAATTTTATGCTTTGGGTGTTAATAATTTATGTAGATTCTTGAAATATTACTAGAAATGTGTAGAAATCACTTACCCCAAAGTCTTGTATCAAAATGTGTAAGTCAAAATCGCCTCTCCCAAGTCTATAGTTCAAAATATGAGATAATGAGCCTAAATCCTGAATCCCTCAATAAAAACCAATCGCAGGTGCCACATTTCCGACTAGGGTTTGCAAATGCGGGAAAAGGCTCGCAAATGCAAACTGGGGCCCTGAGTACCTCGCAAATACAACCAGGATCCTCTCAAATGCAACCAATCATCGCAAATGCAAAGACCCCTTAGCAAAAGCGGACATTTCAATTGCGACACCAGTTTCGCAAATGCGAAGCTTGCCTTCTCAGCCATATATCACAAATGCGATCCAAAGTCCGCAAATGCGCACCTCGCAAATTCGAGTAGAGCACCGAAAATGCGATGTCTGTAGCACCAGCAAAATTTCCAACTTCCAACATCAATCCCAAACCAATTCAAAACTCACATAGCCCGTCGGGCCCCACTCCGAACATCCATACAAGTATATAAACCTTATATGAACTCCCTCGTAATCTCAAAACATCAAAATAACATCTACACCCGTGAATCAAGCACTAAAACATATGTAGCATGCCTTCAAGTTCAACATCAAATATTCACAATCAAGCATTCGATTCATGCCTAACCAACTCAGAATGCAACCAAACATTGTACACAAGTTACAAATGACAAAACGGACCTACTTTAACCCGATGACATCAAGTCAAACTCTTGGTCAAACTTGTGACCTTTCCAAACCTTCAAATTGCCAACATTTAGAAAATAGAGCCAAAATATCCTAGAGAACCTCCAAATCCATATTCATACGCCTATGTCCAATATCACTATACGAACCTATTGAAACCATCAAATCACGAATCTGAGGTCATTTACATAAAAGTCAACCTTGGTCACCTCTTATAACTTAAGTTTCCAAAAATAGATCTAAGTATTCCAATTCACTCCAAATCCTTCCCGAAACCAAACCAACCATCCCCGTAAGTCACAAAATAATAATTAGGCGTACAAGAAATATCAAATTGAGAATTGGGGCTCATATACACAAAACCACCGGTCGGGTTGTTACATTCTCTTCCTCTTAAACAATAATTCATCCTTGAACGGGTTTAGAATTATACATGAAATGCTAAAAAGATGAGGATATCTGATCCACATATCATGTTCGATCACTCAAGTCGCCTCCTCGACTAGCTAACCTCTCCACTGGACCTTTATCGATGCAACCTACTTAGACTTGAGCTTCCAAACCTACTTGTCCAAAATGGCCACTAGCTCTTCCTCTTAAGCTAAATTATTATCCAACTACATTGTGATGAAGTCCAAAACACGTGACTTATCTTCATGATAATTCTAGAGCATAGAAACATGAAACAGCAGATGAACCCCCAAAAGACTAGGAGGCAATGCAAGTCTATAAGAAACCTCGCCGACTCTCTCCAATACCTCAAAAGAACCAATAAACCTCGGGCTCAACTTGCCTTATTTGCCAAACCTCATCACGCACTTCATAGGCGAAACTCTGAGAAGAATCTTCTCACCCTTTATGAAAGCCACATTACGAACTCTCTTATCAGCATAACGCTTCTACCTGGACTGAGCCATGCAAATCCTCTCCTGAATCAACTTTCCCTTCTCCAAAGCATCACGGACCAAGTATATGCCCAATAACCTAGCGTTACCGGGCTCGCACCAACCAACTTGAGAACGATATCGCCTCCCATATAAGGCGTTATACGGATCCATCTGAATACTAGATAGGTTGTTATTATTGTAGGCAAACTCTGATAACAGTAAAAACTTATCCCACTGGCCTCCGAAGTCAATAGTTCATACCCTCAACATTATAGAATCAAAATGGTTCGCTCGGGCTACCCGTGCATCTGAGGGCAAAATGTAGTCCTCAACTCCACCTGGATTCCCAACTCAAGCTGAACAGTCCTCCAAAAGTGCGAAATACACTGAGTGTCACAATTGGAGATAATAGAGATAGGTACACCATGCATGCGAATAATTTCTCTGATGTAGATCTGAGCCTACCTCTCTGATGTAGAAGAAGTCATAACTATAATGAAATGGCTGATTGTTCAACCAATCAACAATGACCCAAATTGCATCAAACTTCCTCAAGGTATGTGGCAGTCCTACCACAAAGTTCATAGTAATGTGCTCCCACTTCCACTACGGTATATCAATATTTTGAAGTAAACCACCCAGTTTCCGATGCTCATACTTGACTTGTTGATAGTTCAAACACTGTGAAGCATACCCAACAATTTCCTTCTTCATCCTTCTGCACCAATAATGCTACTTCAAATCACGATATATCTTCGTAGCACATAGCTGAATAAAATACCGTGAGTTATGAGCCTCCTCAAGACTCAACTCTTTCAAGCCATTGATATTAGGAACGCAAACTCAACCCTGAAGTTGCAATACACCGTCATCACCAATAGTCACCTCCTTAGCACCACTGTGTCCCTAAAGACAAGAAAATGTGGATCATCATACTGGCAAGCCTTAATACGCTCAAACAAGGACGACCGTGAAACAACATAAGCAAAGACACTAGTCGGCTCCCAAATATCCAACCTCACCAATATATTGGCCAATGCATGAACATCCATATATAAAGGCCTCTCCGTTGCGGGAATGAATTCTAAACTCCAAATACTCTCCACCTTTCTGCTCAAGGCGCCTGCTAAGACATTAGACTTCCACAGAAGATAAATAATAGTGATGCCATAATCCTTCAATAGCTCTAACCATCTTCACTGCCTCAAATGCAAATATTTATGTTTAAACAGATATTGGAGACTACGATGATCTGTATAAACCTCACAATACACGTCATATAAGCAGTGTCTCATAATATTGAGCGCGTGCACAATAATTGCTAACTCCAAATTATTCATCGGATAATTCTTCTTATGGGGTTTCAACTGGCGCAACACAGAGGAAATAGCCCTATAGTCATGCATCAATACACACCTAAAACCAACACGCAAAGCATATCAATAGATCGTATATGAACCCGGAGCTATAATAGACGAGAACCCCTCCACAAAACGATGATAGTAACCATCCAAACCTAGAAAACTCCTAATCCCGGTGACCATGGAACGTCTGCGCTAACTCTGTACCACTTCAATATTCTTCAGATCAACCTTGATCCCATCACTAGACATCATGTGGCTTAAGAATCCAACGAGAACTCGCACTTCGAGAACTTAGCATATAACTTCTTCTCTATCAGATCCTCTCCATTGCGGAAATGAATTCTAAACTCCAAATACTCTCCACCTTTCTGCTCAAGGCGCCTGCTACCACATTAAACTTCCAAAGAAGATAACGAATAGTGATGCCGTAATCCTTCAATTGCTCCAACCATCTTCGCCGCCTCAAATTCAAATATTTCTATTTAAACAGATGTTGGAGACTCCGATGATCCATATAAACCTCACAATACACGTCATATAAGAAATGCCTCCTAGTATTGAGCGTGTGCACAATAATTGCTAACTCCAAATTGTTCATCGAATAATTCTTCTTATGGGGCTTCAACTGGCACAACACAAAGGAAATAGCCCTATAGTCATGCATCAACACACATCTAAGACCAACACGCAAAGCATAGCAGTAGATCGTATACGAACCCGGAGCTATAATAGACGAGAACCCCTCCACAAAACGATGATAGTAACCATCCAAACCTCCTAATCCCGGTGACCATGAAAGGTCTGCGCTAACTTTGTACAACTTCAATCTTCTTCGGATCAACCTTGATCCTATCACTAGACATCATGTAGCTCAATAATGAAACTAAATCCAACCAAAACTCGCACTTTGAGAACTTAGCATATAACTTCTTCTCCATCAGATCGTGAAACACCGTCCTCAAATGCTACTCGTGCTCCTCCCTACTATGGGACCATTCCAAGATATTATCAATGAACACAATGACAAAAGAATCCAAATAAGGCTGGAACACAATGTTCATCAGATGCATGAATGCTGCTGGGGCATTAGTCAAAACAAAAGACATTACCAAGAACTCATAATGCCTATAACGGGTCTTGAAAGTCATCTTAGGAATGTATGAAGCCCTAATCTTCAACTGATGGTACCCCATTCTCAAGTAAATATTTGAGAATAGGCTAGAACCCTGAAGCTGGTCAAACAAATCATTGATGTGTGGTAATGGATACTTATTCTTGATGTTAGCCTTATTCAATTACCTAAAGTTAATGCACATTTTCATGGAACCAGCACACCCCAAGGTAACACACTCAGCCTGATGAAACCTTTATCCAACTATTCGTGTAATTTTTCCTTCAATTTTTTTAACTCTTCTGGATCCATGTGATACAATGGAATAGATATAGGATGAGTGTCCGGTGCCAAATCAATACCAAAATCAATATCCATATTAGGTGGCTTGCTTGTTCGGTTTGCTAGAAATACATCAAGAAACTCTCTCACTACGAGGATTGAATCAACTGTAGGAGCATCAACAATGACGTCTCTAACAAAGTCTAAGTATGCCAAACATCTCTTCTCAACCATTTGTTGAGGCTTCAGAAAAGAAACCACTCTATTAGGAATATGACCAAACGAACCCTTCCAATCCAACCTTGGCAACCTAGGCATAACCAACATCACAGTCTAAGCATGATTATCAAGACTATCACTATATAGAGACAACCAATCCATACCCAAAATTAGATCAAATTCCACCATATTAAGCAACAATAGGTCAACCCTAGTCTCATAGCCCCCAATGGTAACTACACAAAAACTGTAAACACTTCCACCATAATAGAATCCCCAATAGGTGTAGACACACAAACAGGAGTATCCAAAGAATCATGAGACATATCCAAATATGATGCAAATTATAATGACACATATAAATAAGTAGAACCCAGATCGAATAATAATGAAGCATCTCTATAACAGACCAGAACAATATATGTATGTAACGATCCGACTGGTCATTTTGTGTATTTGAGCTCTATTTTCTTATTTTATGCTTTCCTTATGTGTGTTTGTTATTTTGTGACTTGTTTGGATGATTGGTTTAGTTTCGAGAAGATTCGAGATTGATTTTGAACACTTAGTGTTATTTTTGGAAGCTTAATTGCAGAGTTGACCAAGGTTTGACTTTTTGATAAATGACCTCAGATTGGTGTTTTGATCATTTTAATAGGTTCGTATGGTAATTGTAGACTTAGGAGTATGTTATAAATTATAATTGGAGGTACCTAAGATGTGTTGGTGCTATTTGTCGAAAGTTGGTAATTTGTAAGATTAGAGAGTTCATATGTTTGACCAAGGGTTGATTTCATAGTTATCGGAATTTGATTTTGGTTTCGAAGGTTGGAATACCTTTGTTTTGTCATCGATGACTTTTGTGCAAAGTTTGGGTTTAACATGGCTTGGTTAGGCTTGAATTGGACGCTTGGTTCGATGTTTGGATGTTAATGAGTTTTAGAGAAACATAACATGTGGTTTGATCGTCGATATTTGGTTTTGCTGTTATTCGTTGTGTTTTGAGCATTTGGATAAGTTTGGATTAGGTATTGGATCTTGTTGGAATGATTGGAGGGGATCCCGAGGGGCGTCGGGTTTGATTTGAGGTGGTTTCAGACCATTTTTCCTTTGTTTGGAGTTGCTGGTTTTATGATGTTTTGCAGTGCTTTGTGATCGCGAAGATTTTCTCACGATAGCAGAGAAAGGGGAGTTGGTAGGATATTTGTTTTCTACGCATTTGCGAAGTAGGCAGCGAGTTCGTAGAGGGTTGGAGGTAGAAGTTTCGCGTTCGCGACTGGATGTTGCGTTCGCGATGGAGAGGCGCCAGGCAGTGGGTTAGCCTTCCCGTGTACTGATGGGATCCTGCATTTGTGTAGGTCTAGCTGGGCATGGAACACGTTCTTGACTTAGAGTTTGCGATCACGAAGAGGGGATTTCCAGCCGGGCAGTTTTTGGCCTTCGCGATCTCGATGCATAGGCTTAGGCAGATCACTTAAGGTTGGCATTTCAGGATTTACCCATGTTATCATATTTGAGTCCTAGACTATGAGAGTGGGAGATTATGAAGATCTATTTTACTATATCATTGGAGGTATGCAGTTTACACTTGGATTTGACTTTATATTATGATTTTCCATAGTTTTCTACACCTAAAAACTTGGATTTTAAAGTAAAATTGGGGACTTTTGGTAAAACTTTCGGAAAGTGAATAATTGATATTTGAACCCTTATTTGGAGCGGGTTTTAGATGAAATTTATATATTTGGACTCATATCATAATGGGTGTAAAGGATTTTTGAGTTTTGTTGGGTTTCGAGAGGCGGGCCCAGATTGACTTTTTGGTTGAGTTTGTATATGGGTTAAAGATTCCACCTTTGTTGTTTGGGTTTGATTTTTGTATCTTTGTTTGACATTATTTGGTTGTATTTGACTTGATTCGAGTCGTTTGGAGTTGGATATTTTAGGATTTCACACTTTTGGTGATTATAAGGCTACCATATTGAGATAAGTCTCTTGGCTAACCTTGTTAAGAGAGAAAATCTTAGGATTTGACTTATTATTTGTTTAAGGTATTGGGGGTCATGTATATACGTGGTGGTGAGTGTATATGTATTTACCGAGTTTACGTCATGATCGGGGGTACAATTAGAATATTTTATGCTTTGTTTTGACTATGTGCTTTTTTGACTCATGATTTATTTGAATTATGTGACTACGTTTGCTCTCTTATTCATGATAGAAATCATGCCTAGGCTTATGATTAATTGTGAAGGCATGTGAACTTATTCTTGATATGTTGAATTGCTTAATCATACTTAGTCGCATAGAGATTCCATGAGCACATATCCATATGTTTTTAATCAGTCCTTGTGCACCTTTTATCTGACATTCTAGAGCATATATATATATCTATATATATATATATATATAAATAAATAAAGATACTTGATTTGGACTAAGAAATTTGGCACAAAAGGTAAGCATGCGGATGAGATACAGTTATGGCACACTAGACACGAAGATCAGATATTAATTTGTTTGGGATGCTATTATGCCCCTGCTGAGGTACACTCCTCTGAAGCCTGGGACAATCTCTCCTCATATGCCTCATTCACCAGACTCATAACAAGCTCTTTGTGGACGTGTCTTCTAGGAGTGAGTCAACTTCGGACGACCGGAATAACCACTATAAGAACTCTATGTGTGAGGTGCACTGAAGGATTACATTTCGATACGAGTGCTCAGAAATCCATGGCTAGCTGGTCAGATGAAATGACCTCTACCATGTTGACCTTTGTCCTCGGAGTAGGAGGCATTAAATCCTCCAAAGTCACGAGGCTTCTTAGACTCATTATCCTCCCTCTCCTATTTTCGGATATGCTCTAGCCTCCTAGTAATCTCCAAATCCTAATGAAAGGTAGTCTCTGTCTCCATCTCTTATGCCATCCCAAACTTAAGGCTATAGGCGAGTATCTCAATAAATCTACGGACCTGCTCTCTCTCAGTAGAAACCAGAAGAGCTATATAGCATGATAATTCTGTAAACCTCATAGCATAATAGGTCAGAATCATACCATCCTTGCATAAATTCTCATAACATACTGCACAACTCGTCGCTGCGAGTCCGTGGGATAAAATCCTCCAAGAAAAGAATCGAAAATAAGTCCATATAAGCGGTATTGCGCCTACTGGCCTACTTGATTGGTAGGTTTGCCAACATCTGTATATTGGCCCTAACAATTGAAAAGTAGTAAATCTAACCCCGTTTGACTCCACTAATCCCAATGTGTGCAAAATATGATGACACTAATACAAGAATCCCTGTGCATCCTCAGTAGGACCTACATTAAAATGGGGAGCATGAAGTCTCTAAAACCTCTCCATCCTCTTCTGCTCCTCAGTAGACAAGATTGGCCCCATCTTAGGCTAAATTACAATGACTGACTGTACCGGTATAACACTCGGAGACTGATAAACATGAGCCAGTTTCTGTGGTGTACATGTGGCGGGAGTCTGGGCTCCTCCCCCACCTTGTGATGTAGCTGGAATCAATTCTTCTTGAGTCAAGCTCTCAAACATACTCATAATGTGAGCTATAGTCTCCTGAAGCCTAGGTGTAGTAATTGGCCCCTCCGATGCCTGATCTGGTCCCACCTGCTCAACAAGATTGGGCACTTGCTCCTCATCTGGAGCTACTAATGGCTCCACAACTACTGCTCTAGCAGGACCTCTAGCTGCGGCGTGTGCCCCACCTTGGCCTCTGCCTGCCCCCAGCCTCTTATGGCTATGACATAGGGCATTGATGCCTAGTGAGCTGATCCCGTAGAATGTGTCCTCATCATCTATGAGAGAATAAAGCGTGAAGGTTCAAACTTCGAGATAAATAAGTTTGCATGATAAATAATAGAAGAAAGAGAATTCTTCCTCACAGTCTGATATCCTCTTAAAAACAAGTACAAACGTCTTCATACCAATCCGCAAGACTTTACTAAACATGCTCATGACTCGTAGAACCTATGAACCTAGGACTCTGAAACCAACTTGTTACGATCCAAAATCCCACCAAAGGTCGTGATGGTACTTATCCTCCAAGACTAGGTTAACCAATAATACAATAATACAAAAATAGTGAAATAAAATATAATAATTCTGATTTTAACATAAATAGTGAAATAAAGTACAACAAAGCCAATATAAGGGTACATGAGCCAAACTCCCAAAACTAGGTAATACAAAATCATTAGCTCTAAACCGAATACATAAAGATGTCTCAAAATTACAATATTGTCTAAATGTAAAAGCAATAGTATGAAAGTAAAAAAAGGGGACTCCAAGGGTTTGCGGCGTCCATGCAGCACTATATTGAATCACTCCTTGACCGTCAAATCAAAAGTCAATAACAAAGGCATAGAGTACCATGTTCAAATTCACATAAAAGCATGTAAAAATACGCAACAATGCATAAAGTATCACTTGCATGGTCAAGCTTCCACCCTTACACTCAACTCCCATCATCGGCCTCCACCTCAGAATCAACAACACCAATCAAGATACCACAATGCACATATATGATATCAAGAGATAAACATGAGAGGGGAACCTTAGGAGATGGATCCATATCTACACACTGTACGGTAAAAATCTCATGGCATAACAATAACCGCACGATAAAGACTCAGTGCCATAACAATAACAATATCATCAATTCGCACGGCAAATACCTCATGCCATAACAATAACAATATCCTCAATGCGTACGGCAAATACTTCGTATACCAACATCATCACACCACCATATTAACATGGAATATACCTCATGCCAATACAAAACCAATCCTCTCAACATGTTCATATGTGTTAAAATTACAACAAATCAAGATAACAATTTATTATCAAGAGAAACATTCACAACTCACCAATAAAGTACACAAGGACATTAAAATAATAAGGTGGATATATATGCCCAAGTGAAACATGACTATAGCTAAATCAATATAGGGTAATTCCACAAATGACCATCTTGGCAAATTAAGAGATAATAATAATCCTAAACATGATCTCTAGCATAAAAGGATAAACTCAAGCAGTCATACTGTAACGACCCGATCGGTCGTTTTGAGAATTTGCATTCAGTTCAGTAATTGGAGGTCATGAATAGCTTCATATGGTGTATTATGACTTGTGTGAATCGTCGGTTTTGGTTTTCAGGTGATTCATAGTTTATTCGGATGAATGATTCTCAACTAGGAAGCTTTAAATTGGAAGAGTTGATCAAGTTTGACTTTCATGTATCTGACCTCATATTTGAGTTTTGACGGTACTGTTAGGTCTGGATGGTAATTTTGGACTTGGGCATATTCCCGGAATTGCATTTAGATGTTTCTAGAATGGTTTGGAGCTAACTGGCGAAAGTTGATAATTTGAAGGTTTGGAGTTCATAGGTTTGACTGAGAGTTGACTTCAATGTTATCGGGTTTGGATTGTCGTTTTGAGAGATAGAATAGGTTCGTTATTTCATTTGAAACTTCTATGCAAAATTTGAGGTCATTCTGAGTTGATCTGATAAGGTTCGATACGAGTTTTGGAAGTGAAAAATTCTTTAACTTTGATTTGAGGTACGATTTATGATTTTGATGTTGTTATGTGGGATTTGAGTTAATCATAAGGTCTGTATTATGTTTTGGAACTCTTAGTATATTCAGACGGGGTCCCGAGGGGCTCGAGTGAGTTTCGGATTGTGTTGCGCTCATTTTTTGATGTTTTAATGTTGTTTCTTCAAGCATAAACTATATCAAACTAAGAAAACGAGCTTCAAAATATATTTTTATTAAAGCATTAGATCCGTATCATAATTAGGGA
>AWOL01S0001149.1:73395-96626 GCA_000715115.1 Nicotiana otophora | reverse complement strand
GGGGGGGGGGGGGAGGAGGTTTCCCTGTATATTAAAAAATCAAACTGCGTTTATTTAGTATTTTGAGCATATCTTGAGTTTTAGAGCTCCGTTTGAGGTGCTTTTTGCGGAGTTCTTCTAGTTTTTCATGGCGATCAGTATCTTACCTCATATTTTGTATTTTAAAATTATTATACTGGTTCATTTATTAATTAATCTATATTTTGATAGTAGATTTGTGGGTTATATCCCTAAAACTTAAGGGGATGAAATTTATGGATTTAAAGGTCGATTTTAAATCAGAATTGGATTGAGATAGATATGTTTTACTCGGTTTTGATTATTTTACATAATTTCATCTTTAATTTTGGTATTTAAATGGTGAATCTAAAATAGAAATTGGGAGTTTTTGTCTAAATATTTTTAAAGTGAATTTTTGAGTTTTGAACATCAATTCGAAGTCGGATTTGAGTGAAATTAGTATGGTTGGACTCGTATTCAAATGGGTTGTCAGAATTTGTAAGTTTGTTTAGGTTCTGAGGTGCGAGCTTGGGTTTGACATTTTAGTTGACTTCAAGTTTGATTAATGATTCGACGTTTATCGATTGGGTTTGTCTTCTTTGACATTATTTGATTTTTTGAGTTGAATTTCTGGCCAGTTACGAGCCGTTCGAAGGTTTATATGCATTGGATGGCATTTTTAGAGTGTTGTTTGGCTTGGTCAGTAATAATTTTTGTGTGTTTGAGGTAAGTATCTTATCTAAACTTGGTTGAGGCACTAGTTTCCTAAATTATTTGTGATAACTACGTGCTATGGGTGCGCATACGTGTGGGGTTTGAGCCCATGTGTGAGCACCGGGGTATTTATCCATGTTCAGTGTAGTGCTTAGGCTATGGTATGCCTAGAATTGACTGTTAAGATTTAAGCTATAATATTTCTCATATTTGTAACATTGTTGTAAACTATTTGAGTCATGTTTGAGGTTACGAAGAGGCTAATTCCCTGAATAAACCTTGTAATTGCTATTATGTAATGAAATTGCCTATTTGAGCTATGATAGCACACCTTGCACATGCCTACACTTTAGCATATTATTATACCAGTCTATGAGCATGAAATCTGATATGTATTCATCATATACATGTGTTTTGTATACTTGCTTCTGTGTGATTTGATTTGGACTAGATGCATGCGACCATGTCGGGCAGATTGTATTATTATGCATGTGACCACGCTGGATGGATTATATTATTATGCCTGTGACCACGCCTGGTAGATTGTGTTGTTATGCTTGTGACCATGCCGGGCATATTGTATTGATATAGCCTGGGACCATACAGGGAAGATTGTATTGAAATGCTTGTGACCACGCCGAGCGGATTGTTATATACCCTTTGACCACGCCGGACGGATCCATTATATTGAGCTTGTAACCATGCTAGGCGGATCAATTATATTGAGCTTGTGACCATGCCAGGCTAGTAGCACGTTGAATTGGTTGTGCTTGCGTGTGGATAAGGATCCATCCCCCTAGGGTCACCCTCTCATGTTTTTCTCTTGATAGTGTACACGCGGATTTTGAAAAACCGACGGGTTTTGGGTTGATGTGAGAGTTGGTTATTATTATTTGGATCGGGTTACACGTCGCCACATGCCTTATTAACTTATTGTTATTTGGATCGGGTTGCGCACCGCAACGGACTGATATTTGGTAATTACATTTCATCTTTACTTGCAATTTCCTTGACTGTTTACTTGATTTACTTGCATATCATCTTTATATACTTGATTGTTGACTGAGTAGAATACTTTAAAACAAAGGAATGTGAGCACCAAGGTGGGTTTTACCTGTGATATCTTGATTTATTATATATTTGTTCTATACTTGTTGAATTTCTGAACTGCACAGGTGATCAGGGAGTATTAATTATAGTTCTTGCTTCTATTACCTCGCCGAGGTTAGTTAGGATATTTATTGAGTACATAGTGTCGGTTGTACTCATACTAAACTTCTGCACCATGAGTGCAGATCTTGGAGTTGATGTTGCGGTACATAGCAGGAGCTGGGACTGAAGACATACATGTGTTTCGTATATGGCTATCACTTGTTCTTGGTAGCTTTAGATTTGAATTTTGTTCATGTATATTCCAAACAGATATTGTATTTATTTTATTTCAGATTCGTTTTTGTAAATCTAAGTCTTAGTGGCTCATGACTTGTACTACCAGTCCTTGGGAAATTGTATAAATATTCAGTTATTTCACTTTTGACTCAAAATTTATTATTAAATTGTGTTTACTATTATTTGGCTTACATAATGGATTGGGTTTGGTGCCATCACGACTTGTTGGATTTTGGGTCATGAAAAGTTGGTATTAGAGCTCTAGGTTCATAAGTTCTATGATTCATGAGGAAGTGTCTAGTAGATAGTGTTGTTATTTGGATCGGGTTGCACGCCGCAACAAGCCCTATCAGCTTATTTTTATTTGGAACGGGTTGCGCGCCGCAACGGACTGATATTTGGTTATTGCATTTTATCTTTACTTGTAATTTCCTTGAGTGTTTACCTTATTTACTTGCATATCTTCAGTCAACAATCCAACGTATAAGGAAGATATGCAAGTAAATCAGGTAAACAGTCAAGGAAATTACAACTAAGATAAAATACAATAATCACATATCAGTCCATTGCTGCGTGCAACCTGATCCAATGATAGTAACCAGCTCTCCCAGAGCTCACATCAATAGAAATCTGTTGGTTTTTCATAATCCACGTGTACACCATCAAGAGAGAAACATGAGAGGGCGATTTTAGGGTGATGGATTCGTATCCACACGCTGCACGGACAACTCACGTGTTGCACAGACAATTCACTTGCTAATAATGTCAGCCGCACGGACAACCCACGTGTTATAATATCTAATATCTTGTTCCGCACAGACAACTCATGTGCTAATAATCAAAATCCGCCCAGCATGGTCACAAGCTAAATATCACTATCCCCAAGGCGTGGTCACACGCACAATAATACAATCCGCCCGGCATGGCAGAGGCATAACAACACAATCCGCCCGGTGTGATCACATGCATCCAGTCCAATCATATCACATAGGAGAAAATAAACAAGAATACATGTATGTGTTGAATGGATAACATATCTCATGCTCATGGACACGTATAAATGACATGCTAAAGTGTAGGCATGTGCAAAATGTGCTATCATTGCTCAAATTGGCAATTTCATCACAGAAATAATAATTATAAAGTTTTCAAGAAATTAGCTTCTTCGTAACCTCAAACATGGTTGAAATAGTTTACAACAATGTTACAAATATGAGAAACATTATAGCTTAAAGCTTAGCAGTCAATTCTAGGCATAGCATAGCCTAAGCACTACCCCGTGCATAGATAAATACCTTGGTGCTCGCACATGGGCTCACACCCCACACATATGCGCACCCATAGCACGTAGCTGTCACAAATAATTCAGGCAACTAGTGCCTTAACCAAGTTTAGATAAGATACTTACCTCAAACAAGCCAAAATATTTTCCGCCAAACCAAAACAACACTCTATAAGCTCTATCCTGCACAAATCGACCTCCAAACGACTCAAACCTAGCCAAAAGCAACTCAAAAGATCAAATAATGTCAATGAAACAAACCCAATCGATAAAGGTCGAATCTTAAATCAAATACTCAAAGTCAACCAAAATGTCAAACTAGGGCCCCCACCTCGGAACCCGACGAAACCTACAAATTCCGATAACCCATTCAATTATGAGTTCAACCATACCAATTTAACTCAAATCCGACTCTGAATTGATGTTTAAAACCCAAATATTTAATTTAGGAAAGTTTTGTCAAAAAACCCCAATTTCTCTTTTGAAATAATCAATCAGACGTCAAAATCAAAGATGGAATCATGGAATAAAATTAAAACCGACTAGAAAGCACTTACCCAATCAATATAGTGAATATCGCCTCCAAAATCATTCAAATCCGAGCTCCATGGCTCAAAATATGATAAAATGACTCCAGGGCCCGAAATAAAGTACCTATAATCACTACTTACATATATGAATCGCGATCGCGGAAATACCATCGCGATCGTGAAGAAGAAAAACTCACACTGCCCTGAGACACTCTACACGTTCGAGAGCCTACTCTTGCGAACGCGATGCCCACGGATGCCAACGATCCACGAACGCAGCCAACAGCATGCGAACACAAAAAATGATTCACTAGCTCCCAGCTGCCCAGCTCAACACTACGCGACCGCAATTCCACTTACGCGATGCTCAAGTCCCCACAACTTACGCGAACGTGCTCTACCCGTCACAAACAAGATGAAGAAAATACCCAACTCCAGATTTAGCCTACGCGATCACATCTGTATCTTCGTGATCGCGAAAAATAGTTGTGACACCATATAACATCAGTAAACTAGCTCTGCATGAAGCTAAGAAATGATCTGAAATCCGTCTGAAACTCATCGGAGCACCTCGGGACCCCATCCGAACATGCCAACAAGTTTCAAAACATAACACGGACCTACTCGAGGCCTCAAATCACACATTACAACATCAAAATTGTGAATCGCACCTCAAACCAAATATTATGAACTTTTGAACTTTTAACTTCCAAAACTCGTGTCGAACCATATCAAATCAACCCGGAATGACCTGAGATTTTGCACACAAGTCTCAAAAGACATAACAAATCTATTCTAATCCCCAAAACCACAATCCGAACCCGATATCATCAAAGTCAACTCCCTTTCCAAACCTTCAAATTGTAAACTTTCACCAATTAACGCCAAAACCTTCAAGAAACATCTAAATGCAAATCCGGGCATACGCCCAAGTCCGAAATCACCATCTGGACCTAATGGAACAATCGAAAATCTGATCCGGGCTCAAATACACAAAAGTCAAACTTGATCAACTATTCGAACTTAAAGCTTCTAACATGAGATTCATTCTTCCAAATAAATTCTGAATCACCTGAAAACCAAAACCGACGATTCACACAAGTCATAATACAGCATACAGATCTACTCAAGGCTTCAAACACATGAGTGGAATGCAAATGCTCAAAACGACTGGTCAGGTCGCTACATTTTCCCCTACATAAAGATACGTTCGTCCTCGAACATGCTAAGAGTTATTCTAAAGCCATCCAATAACTATGTAAACTCACCACGACCATACCCGTGGGTGACCCCACGTCACCCCAATCAATATAAGCCTGACAATACAACCTAACTGAATATCCTTGCTTTAACCTTAGTCCATAAATCTTAGCATAAAATCTTAACATTTGGAACTCATTATAAGACCCAATTCTCGCATCTATACTCTGTGCAAGTCTGGACAAGCTGTATCAAGCCATAACCATAACCCAAGATGTAATCACATGATATACCACATAACTCGCATACTCGTAGCAATAATTTTCGATCACAGTAGTTGCTCAAAAACAAACTCGGTACCGATAATAAATGTCATATCAAATAAAACCTCTCTCAAAACCTGTTGATCGGAATGCAGATACTCAAAATGACCGGTCGAGTCGTTACATATTCCCCACTTAAACATACATTCGTCCTCGAACATGCCAAGAGTCGTTCCAAAGCCATCCAATCACTATGTAAACTCACCACGCCCATACCCGTGGGTGACTCCAGGTCACCCCAATCAATGTAAGCCTGACAACACAACCTAACTGAATATCCTTGCTTCAACCTTAGTCCATAAATCTTAGCGTAAAATCACAACATTTGGAACTCATTATAAGACCCGATCTCGCATCTATACTCTGTGCAAGTCTGGACAAGCTGTATCAAGCCATAACCATAACCCAAGATGTAATCACATGATATACCACATAACTCGCATACTCGTAGAAATAATTTCTGATCACAGTAGTTGCTCAAAAACAAACTCGGTACCGGTAATAAACCTCACATCAAATAAAACCTCTCTCAAAACCTTTGCACACTGCCGATGATGAAAGAAACATGCACAAACTCATAACCACTCGTCAGATCAACAAGTCATAGAGCCCTCTTTCGTCCGATAAGAACCATATCCAAATTCTAAGTCGATCAGTGACATTATCCTTCCAAAGACCAAAGACCTCATCCCATTAGATACAGTTACTCGACTGACACGCCACACCAATACTACCTCAAGCCACATATCGTGCAATCCATGCACCAAACGAGCAACAACTTAAATACTCCCAGCAATGGAAAGAGAATCAATGAGTGAATCGCCCCACAAGTTCAACAAATACCACCACATACACAATGTTACAAACCCATCACACATAGTAGAACTACAACACACGAACCTAACACAAAGGATCATATCATAACATAACTCTGCCGCAGTGCGTGACCCAATCAGAACACTGGTCCACATGAAATACCTCAAGCCATAATGCTCAAAATCCACAACCCTACGCAAATCAACAACAACACACAAAGGGCATGACTATAACCACGTAGAAACGGCTAGCACAATATAGCACCAATAGAAAAGACCATAACCAAGGTGCAATCAACCATTCGACATCACGAGTACCATCTTATTTGAATTCTGCCACAAGGCCCAAACAGAACCATATCATGTGTGCAAATAACCAACAAATCACAACCCATTGTAGCATAGAATAGTAACACATATAACATATCAGAAAAAGAATAAGCTTAACTCTAACCGAATGACACATCCCTCAACAATAACAGTGTTGAGTCAACAAATCTGACCCGGTGTAAAATCCTATCCATGGGCCCTCAAATCAACTCCCGTCATCCCCAAATAGATAAATAAGCCTCTAAAAGTCCACAATGACCTAACCATAACATGTACTACCATATGGCTAGCTTTGGCCACATCATCACAGTCCGTAAGTACGAAACAATCTGCTTCTGAGAACTCCCATTCCCCAAATCCATAGAATACATGAATCATCATAACTTATTCCAACTCCACCACTCGAGTAACAAGAACATCTCTCATACATAATCATTCCATGAGAAATACTTCTATAATTCTCCCGCTCCATATATAAAAATATGAATATCAGTTGCCGATCAACCAGGCGAGTACCACAATACCAATGAAGCATTCGTAAGTCAAAACACAAGGCGCCTGTTGAAATACGCACCCTTCTAAGGTAAAACCAAGTAGTACTAGTATTCATCTAAACATATTAGACCGTCTCTGCTGTCTAAAATTCATGACCTTCCCTTCAAAATAGAACCTCAACCTAGTACATGTAAACCACAATCCCACACGGTGTACCGCATCTATCGCATCTTAGGAAAATACAAGAAACCCATTATCAACTCTGAGTCATAAGTTGTAACGACCCGGCCGGTTGTTTTGAGAGATGTAGCCCTGTTCCTCTTTTTTGTTTATTTTTGTGCTTCACTATTGTTTTATGACTTATTGGGTTTTTTGGTTCGAGTTCGGAGAGAATTCAGAGTGAATTGAGACACTTAGTCTCTTAATTGAAAGCTTAAGTTGAAAGAGTCGACCGGACGTCGACTTATGTGTAAACGACCTCAAATTGGAATTTGATGGTTTCGTTAGGTCTGTTGGGTGATTCTGGACTTAGGAGCGTGTCCGGATTGTGATTTGGAGGTCGAGAGTAGAATTAGGCTTGAAATGGCAAAAGTTGGAATTTTGGAAAGTTGACCGGGAGTGGACTTTTTGATATCGGGGTCAGGTATGATTTCTGTAAGTTTGAGTACATTCGTGGTATCATTTATGCTTGTGTGCAAAATGTGAGGTCAATCAGACATGATTTGATAGGTTTCGACGTCGTTTGTAGAATTTGGAAATTTCAAAGTTCATTAGGCTTGAATCCGTGTGGAATTTGTGTTTTTGATGTTGGTTGAGGTGATTTGAGAGTTCAACTAAGTTCGTATTGGGTTATAAGACTTGTTGGTATGTTTGGTTGAGGTCTCGGTGGCCTCGGGTTGATTTCGGGTGGTTAACGGACTTGGAGTTTGATTTGAGAAGCAGTTGAAGTTTTGTTGTTGTTCGTGTAATCACACCTGTGGAGTGGGAACCGTAGGTGTGAGTCCACGAAAGTGGGACAAGAGCCATATAAGCAACCAAGGGAGAGGTAGCAGAGATCGCAGGTGCAAAGATTATCCCGCACATGCGTGGTCACAAAAGGGGGCAGAAAGGCACATATGCGACTGGTTCCACGAGTGCGTTGGCATTTTCCGCACCTGTGATGTACGAAGATGCAGTCCCATGCTTGCAGAAGCGGAAGTAGCTGGTTAAGTGGACTCCGCAGAAGTGGCGATTTAACCGCAGAAGCGGTTCTGCAGGTGCGGATAAGTGGTCACACGTGCGAAAGGCCTAGGCAGAATGTTTAAAAATGAGAGTTCGCAATTTTGGCTTCATTTCAACATTTCGAACTCGGTCTTAGGCAATTTTGGAGAGGATTGTTTAGGCGATTCTTGAGGTAAGCTTCTTGTACTCGTTTTTGGTCAATAATCTTTTTTTCCCACTGATTTTACACCTAGTTGGTGAGTTGTTTAGGTGAAATTTGGGGGTTTGAGGTTAGCGATTTGGACAGAGAATTTTGGGAAATTGAATGGTTGTTGGATGTCGGATTTTGATAAATTTGGTATGGTTAAACTCATGAGTGAATGGGCTTTCGGGTTTTGTAATTTTTGTCGGATTTCGAGACGCGGGCCCGGGAGCCGGGTTTGGATCAATTTCGGATTTTGGCTTAAAATTCGTATTTTGCTTATGGAATTAATTCCTTTAGCCGTATTGATTGTATTGTAGTGCTTGTGGCTAGATTTGGGACGTTTGGAGGCCGATTCGCAAGGCAATGGCATTTTGGAGTAGAGTTTTGGCTCGGATTGAGGTAAGTAACAGTTTCAAGTCTGGTCTTGAGGGTATGAAACCCCGGATTATATTGTTATATGATTGTTTGGTGGTGACACACATTCTAGGTGATGGGCATGTGGGCGTGCACCGTGAGAATTGTGACCTGGTCCATTCCGTGGAACTGTAAAGTTGAATAACTTGTCGTTAGCTATATGCTCTCCCTGTGTTATAGCAATTTGACTGCAAATCATGTTAGGAGTCATGCTTAGGCAATGTGATTACATTATTGGGACCCGGAGAGATTGTGTAATCGTTGAATTAATTTTTTATTGTTATTTTGTACTCAGTCACGATTCACTTGTGTATCATATATCAGTCTCTTCTTGTTTCTTGCTGATACATTATATTATCTTTGTTTGGGCTGATTTTATTTACGATTTCTGAGAGCCCGAGAGACTGGAGAGGTTGGTGACTGAGTTAGGGCCTGAGTGCCGAGCTGTGAGCTATATGTATATATGGATCGGGTTGCACGCCGTAACGAGCCTTAGGGATATATATATGGATCGGTTTGCATGCTACAACAAGTCTTAGGGTTGTATATATGAATTGGGTTGCACGTCGAAACGAGCCTTACGGCTCTTTATATGAGATCGGGTTGCACGCCGCTGCAAAATGGCGATTGGGCTGAAGGTGCCCCTCCGGAGTCTGTACACCCCCAGTGAGCGCATGTACCTATTGTGTGTGAGTGTTTAGAGTTGAGAGCCAAGTGATTGAGCTATTGAGAAAGGTTGAGTGACTATTGCCCTGAAAAGCTGTACTTGATTTCATTTGTTGTTGCACTTTGCTGCTATACGTCACTATTTTGAAACTCCTGGAAGATATTGTATCCGATTTTGCTCGAACTTGGTAATGTATAAATTGATTTGACTTAAATTGTTGAATTTGAAAGCATGTCTACTTTCTTGCTAAGATTACAGAAAATGAACTATAATTGTGTAGCTCGTCACTATCGTTCAGTTCCTTATTTATTATGGTTACTTACTGAGTTGGTTGTACTCACGCTACACCTTGTACTTCGTGTGCAGATCCAGGGGTTCCCGGTCATAGCGGGTGTTGATATTTGAGCAGCTGATCCCGGAGACTATCGAGGTAGCTGCATGGCATTTGCAGGCCTTGACTCTCCTTTATTATCTTTATTTGCATTTCAGTTCTTATTCCTTAGACATTGTAGTAGACCGTTCATGTTATATATGCTCATGTACTCGGTGACACCCCGGTTTTGGGAAGGATTTGTACTACATTGTGGATTTATTTCTATTTTTTTAAAAGGTTTTTCTTAAATATTAACTGCTTCCGTATAATTTTCAAAGCTTTTATTTGGTTGAACTGGTTGAATAGTTGGCTTGCCTAATTCCACGATAGGCGCCATCACGGCGGTTGGTTTTGGGTTGTGACAAGTTGGTATCTGTGCCTTAGTTACATAGGTCTCATGAGTCATGAGCAGATTTAGTAGAGTCTTGCGGATCGGTACGAAGACGTCTGTACTTATATTCGAGAGGCTGCTGAACCCTTAGGAAACTTCACATTCTTGAATTCTTGTCATGCGATTCTGTTGATTCTGGTAACTAAACTTCTGATGTTCTATTCTCTCACAGATGGTGAGGATACGTACTACTAGGTAGGGTGGACAGCCACCAGTACCACCAGTCAGGGCTGCGAGAGGCCGAGGTCGCGATAGAGGCCGCGGTAGGGGCAGAGGTACAGCTCGCATAGTAGTTAGGGAAGCACCTGTATATACACCATTTGCCCCAGTTCAGGAGTAGGTTCCAGTTGTGGATGAGCCTGTGGGACCAGCTCAGGCACCACCTGTGCCCATTGTAATTCCAGGCCTTTAGGAGGCCTTAGCTCTGATTCTGACAGTTTGCACCGGCCTTGCTAAGGTGGTTTCGGCTCAGGCCGCACCGGCCACTTCTCAGGCCGGGGGAGGTACTCATACCCCTGTTGCCCATACTCCAGATCAGGTGGTGCAGGGACTTCAGATATCAGCCGAGACGGTTGTAGCTGCTCAGGCCCATATGGTTCCTGTTATGTCTGATGATGAGCAGCAAAGATTTGAGAGGTTTGAGAGACTCCAGCCTCCATCTTTCAGTGCTACCGAGGCGTAGGATTCACAGGGTTTCTTGGACAAGTGTCAGAGCATTCTCTATACAATAGGTATTCTGGAGACCAGTGAGGTCTCGTTCACTACTTTTCAGTTATATGGGGCTGACTTTAGTTGGTGGGAGGCTTATGAGAGGCATATGTCGGTCGCCGCATAACCCCTTATATGGCAGGAGTTCTCCGTTCTCTTCCAGGAGAAGTTCGTGCCTCAGTCCAGCAGAGAGGAGCTGCGCAGGCAGTTCGAGCAGCTTTGTTAGGGTGATATGTCTGTGACACAGTATGAGATGAGGTATTCTGAGTTAGCCCGTCCTATAGTCGTGTTGGTTCTCACCGATAGGGAGAGGATCAGGAGGTTCATTGATGGCCTCACATTTCAGCTGCGGTTGCTTATGACTAGAAAGAGGGTGTTTGGAGCTACTTTCGATAAGGTTGTCGACATTTCTCATCAGATAGATATGGTCCGTAGCCAGGAGCGGATTGAGAGGAAGGACAAAAGGCCTCGGGGACAGGGTGGATTCAGCGGTGTTCCTTCTGGGGGTCAGTTCTACCATGGCAGGGGTCGTCCTTACAAGTATGCTTCGACAGCTCGCCCAGTTCACCATTATGCATCATCGGGTCATCGTTCACACAGTTATCAGCAAGGTCACTCATCTCTCAGTGCCCTTCCAGCTTAGAGTTTATCCCGTGCTCTATCGGGTCAGAGCGCGTCTATGCCAGGTCCTTCTACCAGTTATGTCGGTGCTTGGGGCTCCCTCCAGTCCCCACCACTAGTACCGGGGAGTTGCTATGAGTGTGGATAGTTTGGCCATATCAAGAGATATTATCCTCGCCTTACGAGAGGTCTGGCTCAGCAGAGGAGTCGGACTACCGCTTCAGCACCAGTTACTTCACCACTCATCCAGCCAGCTCGGGGTGGGGCCCAGTCAGCTAGAGGTCACCTTAGAGGGGGAGGCCGATCAGGCAGCGGTCAAGACTAATTCTATGCTCTTCCCTCCATACTAGATGTCATTGATTCCGATGCAGTGATCACATGTATTGTCTTAGTCTGTGACACGGATGCCTCTGTATTATTTGACCATGGTTCCACTTGTTCGTATGTGTCCTCGTATTTCGCTCATTATCTGGATATGCCCCGTGAGTCTCTAGTTTAACCTGTTCATGTGTCTACGCCGGTGGGCGATTCTATTATTGTGGATCGTGTATATCGGTCATCTGTGGTGACTATTGGGAGTCTAGAGACTAGAGTGGATCTCCTGTTGCTTAATATGGTCAATTTTGACATGATTTTGGGTATGGACTGGTTGTCTCCATGTCATGCGGTTCTAGATTGTCACGCAAATACCGTGACATTGGGGATGCTGGGGTTGCCAAGGGTTGAGTGGAGCGATTTCATACTTGAAGGTTCAACGGATGGTTGAGAAGGGTTGTCTATCTTATCTGGCCTTTGTGATGGATATTAGTGCAGAGACCCCTACTATTGATTTTGTTCCAGTGGTGCGAGATTTTTCAGATGTGTTTTCTGCAGACATGTCGGGCATGCCGTCTGACAGGGATATTGACTTCGATATTGATTTGGTGCTAGGCACTCATCCCATGTCTATTCCATCGTACCATATGGCACCAGCTGAGTTGAAGGAGCTGAAGGAGCAGCTTCAGGAACTCTTTGATAAGGGGTTTATTAGGCCTAGTGTGTCACCTTAGGGTGCACCAGTTCTATTTTTGAAGAAGAAGGATGGTACTATGAGAATGTGCATTGATTACAAGAAGTTGAACAAGGTCACAATTAAGAACAAGTATCCTTTGCCGCGCATTGATGATCTATTTGACCATTTTTAGGGGGCGAGGGTGTTCTCCAAGATTGATTTGCGGTCAGGATATCACCAGTTAAATATTCGGGGCTCAGATATTCTTAAGACAAATTTCAGGACCTGATATGGCCATTATGAGTTCCTTGTGATGTCTTTTGGGCTGACCAACGCCCCAACAACATTCATGCATTTGATGAACAATGTATTTCAGCCTTATCTCAACTCGTTTGTTATTGTGTTCATTGATGATATCCTGGTGTACTCTCGTAGTTAGGAGGAGCACGCCTAATATTTGAGGTTGTGTTGTGGCGGTTGAGGGGGGATAAGCTTTATGCCAAGTTCTCCAAGTGTAAGTTTAGGCTCAGCTAAGTGGAATGCTTGGGGCACGTGGTGTCCAGTGAGGGTATTCAGATGGATCTGAAAAAGATGGAGGTGGTTCAGAGTTGGCCTAGACTATCCTCAGCTACAGAGATTCAGAGCTTTCTTGTCTTGGCCGGTTATTATCATTGGTTTGTGGAGGGTTTCTTGTCTATTGCAACGCCCTTGACCAAATTGACCCAATAGGGTGCTCCTTTCGGGTTGTCAGATGAGTGTGAGGAGAGCTTTCAGAAGCTCAAGACTGCCTTGACCACAACTCCAGTTCTAGTTTTGGCGTTAGTTTTGGGATCTTATATAGTGTATTGTAATGCTTCTTGGATTAGCATTGGGTGTGTGTTGATGCAGGAGGGTAGAGTGATTGCTTATGATTCGCGCCAGTTGAAGCCTCATGAGAAGAACTACCCTGTTCATGATTTGGAGCTAGCTTCCATTGTTCATATGTTGAATATTTGGAGGCACTACCTCTATGGTGTGTCTTGTGAGGTATTTACTGATCATCGTAGCCTCCAGCACTTGTTCAAACAGAAGGATCTCAATTTGGGGTAGCGGTGATTGTTGGATCTCCTAAAGGACTATGACATCACTATTCTGTATCATCCAGGGAAGGCCAATGTGGTGGCCGAGGCCTTAAGTACGAAGGCGGTGAGTATGGGTAGTCTTGCTCTTCGTCCCATTGGTGAGAGACCTCTTATAGTTGATGTTCAGGCTTTGGCCAACCGGTTCGTGAAATTGGATATTTCGGAGCCCATCCAGGTTCTCGCTTGTGTGGTTTCTCGGTCTTCCTTATTTGATCGCATCAAAGAGCACCAATATGATGATCCTCATTTGCTTGTCCTCGAGGACAGGGTTCAGCACGGTGATGCCAGAGATGTGACTATTGGGGATGATTAGGTAATAAGGATGTAGGGTCGGATTTGTGTGCCCTGTATGGATGGGCTACGTGAGTTAATTCTTGAGGAAGCCCACAGTTTGTGGTATTCCATTCATCCGGGTTCCACGAAGATGTACTAGGACTTGAGGCAGCACTATTGGTGGAGGAGGATGAAGAAGGACATAGTGGGGTTTGTAGCTCGGTGCCTTAACTGTCAGCAGGTAAAATATGAGCACTAGAGACCAGGTGGCTTGCTTTAGAGGATAGATATTTCGTAATTGGGCTCCCACGGACTTCGAGGAAGTTCGATGCTATTTGGGTGATTGTGGATCGACTGACCAAGTCCGCGTAATTCATTCCAGTGGGCACCACCTATTCTTTAGAGCGGCTGGCTGAGATTTATATTCGAGATATTGTCCGCCTTCACGGTGTGTCAGTTTCCATCATTTCCGATAGAGGCATGCAGTTTACATCATAGTTTTGAAGATCCGTGCAGCGAGAGTTGGGCACTCATGTGGAGTTGAGTAAAACATTTCACCCTCAAACGGACGGGCAGTCCAAGAGCCCTATTCAGATATTGGAGGATATGCTACGTGTGTGTGTCATTGATTTTGGGGGTTCATGGGACCAGTTTCTTCCACTCGCGGAGTTTGCTTACAACAACAGTTATCAGTCAAGCATCCAGATGGCCCTGTATGAGGCTTTGTATGGGAGGCGGTGTAGATCTCCGGTGGGTTGGTTTGATCCCGATGAGGCTAGACTATTGGGTACATATTTAGTTCAAGATGCATTGCACAATATTAAATTGATTGAGGAACGGCTTCGCACGACGCAGTCTGGACTGAAGAGCTATGTCGATAGGAAGGTCTGTGATGTGTCTTACATGGTTGGGGAGAAGGTTCTGCTGAAGGTTTTACCCATGAAGGGTGTTATGCGTCTCGGGAAGAAGGGCAAGTTGAGCCCTCGGTTTACTGCGCCATTTGAGGTACTTCAGAGGATTGGGGAGGTGGCTTACAAGCTTGCCTTGCCACCTAGCTTGTTGAGTGTGCATCCAGTATTTCACGTTTCTATGTTTCGAAAGTATGTTGGCGACCCGTCTCATGTATTGGATTTCAACACGGTTCAGTTGGACGGTGATTTGACTTATGATATGGAGCCGGTGGCTATTCTGTGTCGACAAGTTCGAAATTTTAGGTAAAAGGATATAGCTTTAGTGAAGGTGCAGTGGAGAGGTCATCCCATTGAGGAGGCTACTTGGGAGACCAAGTGGGAGATACGGAGCAGATATCCACTCCTATTTGAGACTCCAGGTATGTTTCAAGACCCGTTCGAGGACAAACATTTGTTTAAGAGGGAGAGGATGTAACGACCCGGCCGGTCGTTTCGAGAGATGTAGCCCCATTCCCCTTTTTTGTACATTTTTGTCTTCACTATTGTTTTATGACTTATCGGGTTAGTTGGTTCAGGTTTGGAGAGAATTCAGATTGAATTGCGACACTTAGTCTCTTAATTGAAAGCTTAAGTTAGAAAGGTCGACCGGACTTGACTTATGTGTAAACGACCTCGGATTGGAATTTGATGGTTCTGTTAGCTCCGTTGGGTAATTCTGGACTTATGAGCGTGTTCAGATTGTGATTTGGAGGTCGGGAGTAGAATTAGGCTTGACCGGGAGTGGAAAGTTAACCGGGAGGAGTCGGATTGGATTTCCAGAAGATGGAGTAGGTTCATGGTGTCATTTATGACTTGTGTGCACACTTTGAGATCAATCGGACGTGATTTGATAGGTTTCGACGTCGTTTGTAGAATTTAAAAATTTTAAAGTTCATTAGGCTTGAATCCGTGTGCAATTCGTGTTTTTGATATTAGTTGAGGTGATTTGAGAGTTCGACTAAGTTCGTATTGGGTTATAAGACTTGTTGGTATGTTTGGTTGAGGTCACGGGGGCCTCGGGTAGATTTCAGATGATTAACGAACTTGGAGTTTGATTTGAGAAGCAGCCGAAGTTTTGCTGTTGCTGGTGTAATCACACCAGCAGAGTGGAAACTGCAGGTGCGAGTCCGCAGAAGCGGGACAAGAGCCGCAGAAGTGGCCAAGGGAGAGGTAGCAGAGATCGCAGGTGCGAAGATTCTTCCGCACCTGCGTGGTCGCAGAAGCGGGCAGAAGGGCACAGATGCGGCTAGTTCTGCAGGTGCGATGGAATTTTCCTCACCTGCGATGTATGCAGATGCGGTCCCACACTAGCAGAAGCGGAGGCAGGTGGTTATGTGGACTCCGCAGAAGCGGAGATTTAAGCGCAGAAGCGGTTCCACAGGTGCAGATAAGTGGCCGCAGGTGCGAAAGGCCTGGGCAGAATGTTTAGAAATGAGAGTTCGCAATTTTAGCTTCATTTCAACATTTCGAACTCTGTCTTAGACGATTTTGGAGAGGATTTTTGAGGGGATTCTTGAGGTAAGCTTCTTGTACTCGTTTTTGGTCAATAATCTTGTTTCCCCACTGATTGTACACCTAATTGGTGAGTTTTTGAGGTGAAATTTGGGGGTTTGAGGTTAGCGATTTGGAGAGTTAATTTTGGGGAATTGAATGGCCATTGGATGTCGGATTTTGATAAATTTGGTATGGTTAGACTCGTGAGTGAATGGGATTTTGGATTTTGTGATTTTTGTCAGATTTCGAGACGCGGGCCCGGAGGCCGGGTTTGGACCAATTTTGGATTTTGGCTTAAAATTCGCATTTTTCTTATGGAATTAATTCCTTTAGCCGTATTGATTGTATTGCATTGTATTGCTTGTGGCTAGATTCAGGACGTTTGGAGGCCGATTCGTGAGTATTTTGGAGTAGAGTTTTTGCTCGAATTGAGGTAAGTAACAATTTTAAATATGGTCCTGAGGGCATGAAACCCCGAATTTTGTTGTTATATGATTATTTGGTGGTGACGCACATGCTAGGTGACGGGCGTGTGGGCTTGCACCGTGGAAATTGTGACTTTGTCCATTCCGTGGAATTGTAAAGTTGACTGCAAATCATGTTAGGAGTGATGCTTAGGCTATGTGATTACACTGCTGGGACCCGCAGAGATCGTGTACTCGTTGAATTAATTGCTAATTGCTCTTTTGAACTCAGTCACGGTTCACTTGTGTATCATATCTCAGTCTCTTCTTGTTTCTTGCTGATACGTTATATTATCTTTGTTTGGGCTGATTTTATATATGATTTCTGAAAGCCCGAGAGGCTGGAGAGGTTGGTGACTGAGCTAGGGCCTGAGTGACGAGCTGTGAGCTATATGTATATATGGATTGGGTTGCACGCCGCAACGAGCCTTAGGGCTATATATATGGATCGGGTTGCACGCTGCAACAAGTCTTAGGGTTGTATATATGAATCGGGTTGCATGACAAAACGAGCCTTATGGCTCATTATATGGGATTGGGTTGCACGCCGCAGCAACATGGCGCTTGAAGTGAAGGTGCCCCTCCGGAGTCTGTACACCCCCAGTGAGCGCATGTACCTATTGTGTGTGAGTGTTGATAGTTGAGAGCCGAGTGATTGAGCTATTGAGAAAGGTTGAGTGATTGTTGCCCTGAAAGACTGTACTTGCTTTCATTTGTTGTTGCACTTTGCTACTATACGTCACTGTTTTGAAACTCCCGGAAGATATTGTATCCGATTTTACTTGAACTTGGTAATGCATAAACTAATTTGACTTAAATTGCTGGATTTGAAAGCATGTCTATTTTCTTGCTAAGATTACAGAAAATGAACTATAATTGTGTAACTCGTCACTATCTTTCAGTTCCTTATTTATTATGGTTACTTACTGAGTTGGTTGTACTCATGCTACACCTTGCACTTCATGTGCAGATCCGGGTGTTCCCGATCATAGCGGGTGTTGATATTTGAGCTGCTGATCCCGTAGACTATCGAGGTAGCTACATGGCGTTCACAGGCCTTGACTCTCCTTCATTATCTTTATGTGCATTTCAGTTCTTATTCCTTAGAAAATGTAGGAGACCGTTCCTGGTATAGATGCTCATATACTCGGTTACACCCCGGTTTTGGGAAAGATTTGTACTATGTTGTGGATTTATTTCTATTTTTGTTAAAAAGGTTTTTCTTAAATATTAACTGCTCCGTATATTTTTCAAAGCTTTTATTTGGTTAAACTGGTTGAATAGTTGGCTTTCCTAGTTCCACGATATGCGCCATCACGACAATTGGTTTTGGGTCGTGACATAAGTAGAATACATACTCGATTAGTCAGAAACCTTCCACTTGATCCCATCCAATAGAAACACACGATACGCAACATACTCCCCATGCCGGTAGAAAATATCCATCTCAAACCGTGGTAGAAATCATCGAGAATTCTACGAAACCCATTTGCACATAACCAAGCCATTAGAACTGGATTCCTCTTATTCAACAAAGTCACGCAAGTCGCCAAAACTCAAGAATGTTGCCACAAAATACCGGCAAAACATCACCACATCATAAGAACCAAAAGAATCGATCACACCATTAACATACTGATCCAACCTACTACTAAGCTATCCTATGTCCTCTGAGTTGCTTCAAGTTAACACTCCTCCTTGCCAACACACCACAATCCTCAACCAAATATCGCCACAAGAGATCCTAGCATGAAACCACGTCGTCCTACGCACATAAGCCATTGTATTCCCTTTTCAGCATCCAATAGTACCGTAACCAAAATGCCCACTTTGAAGAGACTTTATGTGAATCAAATGTTGTTTCCTTAACCTCTCTGATGCTGAAATGTAGAACCCATAATGATATAGAAATACCGCGAGTGCCAACACCATCCAATGCAATCTCAGATCTTAGCCTTTTACAAATTCGAAAATTCCTCAAATACCACATATGAATCTTGAACTCGTCAGAACCTTCTCGAGAGGCATCCACTCTATTCAAATCTCAATGCACCACCAAAAAGAGTCGAGCGACCAGTGCCCCATTCGCACACCAACACTCAAAGAAGTAAACTCCTCATTAATGCCACCGAGTAAATACTTACTCCATGCACACTACATCCATCATGAATAACAAATCCAATTCATCCTATGATTTTCACTTACCCGTAAAGTGTACTATATCATATATCTAGAGATTTCCTTACTCGAGTCATCCTCAAAATCCACCTCTTCAAGTCATAACCAATCCACAAGTATGCCTTAAACTAGAACTGATATAACACATAACCGTGCAATCCAATTGCCGATCGCAGACACCCCCAGTTGGCTCGAATCCATAAAACAAAATATCTGATAACCCACAATAACCATACTCTATTATTATCATAACCCCGCACTGAAATCCAACTACCTTCATAAGCTCATGCAACACATGCCATAAAATACATCAAATCATCTGCTAAGCTTGCACCAATCCTCGTGACAATTAAGTCAACTTTTTCAACCGATCCAAACTCAAATTGCAACATGTATAACCTACTAGTAGAAAGAAACTCTCCACACAACATCATAGGGATCACACAGATTACCCCACAGGTGATAAGTCACATGCTTAGCCTCAAATGGACATTTTTCTATACCATTTCATGACCACAACTACTACACAATCACTTATTTTTCATGATTTTGAACTCGTCAACAAGACACGAGAATCTACTTTGTTACACAAATGAACAACATGAAAGAATCCGTCAAAACACTCATAACTCAAGACTGAATAACACATCCATAGAAATTGAGCATTCATAATCCTTTCACATCCCAAGCAAAATCTTCTCGTCATACCAAAACCATCTGAACACATCCCGTAGTCACATCACACTTCTTATATAGCTTTCCATCCACTTACCGGTCCATACATCACACTGTTGGGACACCACCAAACATATGAGTCCAACAAGAACATACTCGCACAACTGAAACCATCGCGCCCAAGCTGCGATCAAACCCGACCTGAAGTCCTCCAGACTGGCCCATCACCAAAACATAGAGAAAACATGAGTGAAGGTATTCAAAGAGATACACTTCAAGCAGAATCAGTGCTGCACAATAGGGAATGAAAGATGGGAAGTTTCATATTAGATGCCTTGTAGCCTCTCGAAGATGGGTATGAACGTCATCATACCGATTCATAAAACTCTACTAGACATTTGCTCATGATTCGTAGAACCTATGAACCTAGAGCTCTGATACAAACTTGTCAAAACCTAACATCCAACTAGTCGTGATGGCACCTAACCCAACCCGCTAGGTAAGCCAATTAACAACAACGCAATCCAAATGAGATTAATGAGAAATAAATGATGAAATAACTGAACTTTTATACAACAACCCAAGGACTGGTAGTACAAGTCATAAGCCACAAAAACATTGATTAACAATACTGAAATGAAATAATTACAACATCTATTTGTAATGTACATGAATAGAATTCGAATCTAAAGCTACCAAGAACAAGTGATAGCCATAACTGGAATGCGGGTACATACTCAAGGCCAGCTCCTGCCATACACAACAACATCAACTCCGTAATCTGCACGCAAGGTGCAGAAGTGTAGTATGAGTACAACCGACCCCATATACTCAATAAGTATCCTAACTAACCTCGGTGAGGTAAAAGAAGAAGGAACTATAAATGATACTCACTAACACATGTAGAGTTCATAATTTCAACAAGTATAGAACAAATATGTGATCAAATCAGTAAAATCTCAAGTAAAACCACTTTGATGCTCACAACTTTTTGATCTAAAGTGTTCTGCTCAGTCAACAATCCAGCATATAAGGAATATATGCAAGTAAATAAAGTAAACAATCAAGAACATTGCAAGTAAAGATGAAATGCAATAACCAGTCTGTTGCAGCGCGCATAAATTAGAAATCCGTCAATTTCTCACAATCTGCGTGTACACCATCAAGAGAGAAACATGGGAGGGTGACCTTAGGGAGATAGATTTGTCCACACACTGCACGGACAACTCACGTGCTAATAATATCAGTTGCACTGACAACTCACGTGCTGCATGGATAACTCACGTGCTATAATATCAATATCTGAATTGGCACGGTCAACTCATGTGTTGCACGACAAACTCACGTGCTAATAGTATAACAATCTCACAGACAACTCACGTGCTAATAATCACAATTTGCCCGGTGTGGTCATAGACTCAACATCATAATTCGCCAGGTATAGTCACATGCACAACAACACAATCCGCTTGACATGGTCATAGGCACAACAACACAATCTGCCCGGCATGGTCACATGCATAACAACATAATCCGTCTGTCGATCATAGGCATCCAGTCCAATCATATTATAAATGAGCAAATAAACAAGAATACATGTTTATGATGAATGAATAACAGATCGCATGCTCCTGGACTGGTATAAATGACATGCTAAAGTGTAGGCATGGGCAAATTGTGCTATCATATCTCAAATCGGCCATATCATTATAGAAATAACAATTTCCAAATTTATTTAGGAAATTAGCTTCTTCGTAACCTCAAACATTGGTCCAATAGTTCACAACAATGTTACAAATACGAGAAACATTATAACGTAAAGCTTAACAGTCAATTCGAGGCATATCATAGCCTAAGCACTACTCCGAGCATGGATAAATACCCTGATGCTCGCACATGGGCTCAAACTCCACACATATGTGCACCAATATCACGTAGTTATCACAAATAATTCAGGAAACTCTATAAGCTCCATCCCTCACAAATCGACCTTCGAACAGATCGAAACTAGTCAAAAGCAACTCCAAAACATCAAATAATGCCCAATGAAACAAACGCAATCGATAAAGGTCGAATCCTTAATCAAATACTCAAAGTCAACCAAAATGTCAAACCTGGGCCCGCCACTCGGAACCCTACAAAACATACAAATTGTGACAAACCATTCATTTACGAGTTCAACCATATCAATTTCACTCAGATTCTACTATGAATCCATGTTCAAAACCTGAAAATTCAATTTAAAAAGTTACGACAAAAACACCTGGTTTCTCTTTTGAAATCATCAATAAAATGCCAAAATTAAAGATGGAATCATGGAATAAAATCAAACCGAGTAGAAAACACTTACCCCAATTCATGTGGTAAAAATCTCCTCTAAAAACGTCCAAATTCGAGCTCCATAGCTCAAAATATGATAAAATGACTCAAGGACCCGAAATAGAGTACTTATAATCACTGCTCATATATATGAATCATGATCGCGAAAATACCATAGCGACCGCGAAGAAGAAAAACTCACACTTCCCTGAAACACTCTATGCGTTCGCAAGCCTACTCATGCGAACACGATGCCCACAGATGCTAACGGTTCACGAACGCAGCCAACACCATGCGAATGCGAAAAAGGATTCACCAGCTCCGAGCTGCACAGCTCAACACTACGCGAACGCGATTCCACTTATGTGAATGAGATACTCAAGTACCCACAACTTACGTGAATTCACTCTACTAGTCGCGAACGCGATGAAGAAATTATCCAGCTCCAGATATAGCCTATGTGACTGCGTGTGTATCTTCGCGATCGCGAAGAATAACTGTGACACCAAATAACGGCAAAACCTCCAGTCAACATCCAAATGCAAATCTAGGCATGCACTCAAGTCCAACATTACCATCCGGACGTAACGAAACTATCAAAACTCTGATCCGGGCTCAAATACACATAAGTCAAATTTGGTCAATTCCTCCAATTTAAAGCTTCTAACATGAGATCCATTCTTCCAAATAAATTTCGAATCACCTAAAACCAAAACTGATGATTCACACAAGTCATAATACATCATACGGAGCTACTCAATACTTCAAATAGCTGAACGAAATGCAAATGCTCAAAATGACAGGTAAGATCATTATAGAAAATGCGGTGAAAGATTCGCATCTGTGAAGCTGTGCATTGCCTCAAATTATTGCAAAAGCAGCGCCCAGGTCGCAAATATGAGTCACCCCATATAACTATGACAAACTTTTTGCAAAAGAGAAGACCCAGGTCGCAGTTCCCATTCGCATTTGCGAGCCTGACATCAGAAATGCGAGGCTCGCAATTACAATCAGATCCTCGCAAGTGTGAGACCTGCAGATCAACACCAGTAGATTTCAGATAACCAATCCAAACCATTGCAAAACACATCTGAAACTCATTCGAGCCC
>AWOL01S0001149.1:36055-71155 GCA_000715115.1 Nicotiana otophora | reverse complement strand
AGCTCCAATCCAAACATTCACACAAGAGTAATAACACCATACAAACTTGCTCACTAACTCAAGTCACTAAAATAACATCAAATATCAAGAATCGATCATGAAAACATTTTTCAAGTTTAAAACTCAATTTTTCAACTTTTCAGATAATGCGCCAAAACGGCCTCGGGTCACCCGATGTTGTAACCAAGCATACATACAAGTCCAAAAATACCATACAAACCTACTGAATCGTCAAAACAGTGATACGAGGTTCTTTACCAAAAATATTGACATGGTCAACTCTATTCGTTTTTGAAACTAAATATCACACTTTCTTTAAATTTTCACATATGAACTTTCCAGAAAATTGCACTGACCACCCATGTGAGTCATAAATCATCAAATAAAGCTATGGAAGGTCTTGAAACACAGAAAAGGGAGATAGTAATCAAAACAATCTATCGGATTGTCACACTCTGTACCTCTAAAAGAAACACTCGTCCTTGAACGGACATAGAAACGTACCTGAACTGGTAAAAAGGTGTGGGTATCTACTCCTCATATTGGACTCGGACTCCTGCATAACTTCCTCAATCGGCTGACCTTTCCAGCACTTTCACAGAAGGAAACCTCTTAGATCTCAACTTTCAAACCTGCTAGTATGGAATAGCCACCGACACTTCCTCACAGGTCAAATTCTCGTCAAGCATCACTGTTCTGAAGTCTAAAACATGAGACACATATTCGTGGTACTTCCGTAGCGTAGAAATGTGAAATATTGGATGTACCCCTACTAGGCTAGGAGGCAATCCAAGCTAATAAGCAACCTACCCAACTCTCTCCAAACTCTCAAGCGAGCCAATGAAACTCGGACTCAACTTGCCCTTCTACCAAAATCGCATCACGCCCTTCATAGGCGACACTCGGAGAAGAGCCTTCTCACCTTCCATGTAAGCCACATCCCAAACCTTTTGGTACGCATAAATCTTTTGCTGGACTGAGTTGTACGAAGTCATTCCTAAATCACCTAAACCTTCTCTAAAGAATCCCGAACCAAATCGGTGCCCAACAATCTAGCCTCACCGGGCTCAAACCAACTAACCAGCGAGCGACATCACGACTCATATAACGCTTCAGATGGAGTCATCTGGATGCTCAACTGATAGCTGTTGTTATGGGTGAACTCTGCTAAAGGTCAAAACTTGTCTCATTGACCCCAGAAATCTATAAAACATCCTTAGAACATGTCCTCCAAAATCTGAATAGTACACTCAGATTGTCCGTCCATCTGAGGATGAAATGTGGTACTCAGCTCAACCCGTGTGCCCCACTTACGCTGGATGGCTCTCCAAAAGGGTGATGTGAACCGCATACCTCGGTTATAAATGATGGAAATGGGTACATCGTACAGGAGGATAATCTCCAGGATGTAAATATGAGCAAACCGCTCTAAAGAATAGGATGTCATCATCGGAATGAAGTGTGCGAATGTAGTCAACTGATCCACAATAACCTAAATAGTGTAATACTTCCTCAAGGTCCATGGTAAGCCTACCACAAAGTCCATACTGAAGCGCTCCCATTTCCATCTTGGTATCTCCAATCTCTAAGTCAACCCACCCGATTTCTGATGTTCATACTTTACTTATTGACAATTCAAACACCGAGAGACATGACCAACAATATCTTTGTTCATTTTCCACCACCAATAGTGCTGCTTCAAGTCACGATACATCTTCATGACACCTGGTGAATGGAATACCGTGAATTGTGAGCTTCCTCAAGGATCAACTCTCTCAACCTATAAATATTTGGAACACAAATCCGGCCTTGAAGCCGGATAACACCATCATCTCCAATCACAACCTCATGGGCACTACCCCGATGCATCGTGTCTTTCAACACCAACATGTGAGGATCATCAAACTAGAGAGCCTTGATGCGTGCTAATAACGATGACGGTGCCACAACACAAGAAAGAACCCTACTAGGCTCTGAAACATCCAACCTCACGAACTGGTTGGCTAAATCTAGAACATCCATGGTTAATGACCTCTCCACTACTGGCAAAAATGCCAAACTGCCCATGCTCTCTACCTTCCTACTCAATGCATCGGCCACTACATTGTCCTTCCTTGGTTGATATAATATGATGATATTATAGTCTTTCAGTAATTATAACCATCTCCGCTACCACAAATTAAGGTCTTTCTTCTTGAATAGGTGTTGGAGACTCTGATGGTCGGTATATACCTCACATGGAACGTCGTATAGATAGTGCCTCCAAATCTTGAGCATGTGAACAATGGTTGACCACTCCAAATCATGCATAGGTTAATTCTTCTCATGAAACTTCAACTAACGAGATGCGTAGGAAATCACCCTACCATTCTGCATCAACACCGCACCAAGTTCAATACGTGATGCATCACAATACACAGTGTAAGAGCCTGAACCTGTGGCCAATACCAATACTGGTTGTAGTTAAGGAAGTCTTGAGCTTATGAAAGCTCACCTCACACTTATGGAACCATCTAAAAAGAGCACCCTTATGGGTCAACTTAGTCAATGGGGCTGAGATAGATAAAAACCCCTCCACTAACCGGCAATAATGACCCCCCAAATCTAAGAAGCTCCGAATCTCTATAGCTAAAGTAGGTCTTGGCCAGTTTTGAACTGCCTCAATCTTCTTAGGATCCACCTTGATATCCTCGGAAGATACAACTTGACCCAAAAAGTTAATCGAGTATAACCATAACTCATACTTCAAAAACAATGCATATAACTAACGATCCTTTAAAGTCAGAAGTTCTATTCATAGGCGTTGCTCATGCTCCTCTCGATTGCGAGAATAAACCAAAATGTCATCAGTGAAGACACTCACGAAGGAATCAAAATAAGGCTTAAACACTCGATTCATCAAATCCATAAAGGCTTCTGGAGAATTAGTCAAACCAAATGACATCACCAAGCACTATTAATGGACATAACGAGTTCGAAAAGGTATGTTGGGGACATCGAATGCCCTAATCTTCACCTGATGGTAGCTAGATCTCAAATCAATCTTGTAAAACACCTTGGCACCATGAAGTTGGTTAAATAAATCGTCAATCCTCGGTAACGAATACTTGTTCTTGATAGTGACCTCGTTCAACTTCCGATAATCTATGCACATCCTCATCGATCTGTCCTTTTTCTTCACAAATAACACCGACGCACCCCAAGGCGAGACACTAGGTCTACTGAATCCCTTGTTAATCAAATCTTTAAATTGATTCTTCAATTATTTCAACTCAGTTGGAGCCCTACAATATGGTGGAATAGAAATAAGCTGAGTGCCTGGAACCAAATCAATGCAAAAGTCAATAACCTTGACGGGTGGGCTACCCGGCAAATCTGTAGGAATACCTCAGGAAACTCACTCACAACTAGTATCGAATCCGTAAGAAGGACCTTTGTACTAGAATCATGGATATAAGGAAAATATGCCAAACATCCCTTCTCGACCATATGCCAAGCCTTCAAATATAAAACCACCCTGGTAGTGGAGTGACCAAGGGTTCCTCTCCACTCTAATCTAGGCAACCCTAGCATGGCTAAAGTCACAGTCTTGTCATGTCAATCCAAGATAACGTGATATGCGGACAACCAATCCATGCTAAGAATGACCTCAAAATTCATCATATCCAACAACAAAAGGTCAACTACAATATCAAAACCATTAATAGTAATAACACAAGACCTGTACACCTGATCAACTACTATAGAATCTCCAACTGGTGTAGACACAAAAATAGGAACATTAATAGAATCACGTGGCATACTCAAATGCAAAATATAATATAAAGACATAAGAAAATTTAGAACCTGGATCAAACAATATGAAAGCATCTCTATGACAGACAGAGATAATACAAGTAATAACTGCATCAGACGATACCACCTCAGATCTTGCTGGAAATGCATAATAATAGGGTTGAGCCCTACTAACCTGACCTCCACCTCTTGGACGGCCTCTTACTGACTGTCCTCCACCCCTAATTATCTGACCTCCACCTAAGGCTACCTAACCACCTCTTCTAGCTGACTCAGCGGGTGGTGGAGCAATTGGTGCTGGAATTATGGAACGTGTACCCTGTTGTGGCATACTGCTCTAAAGTCTGGGACAATAGCTCCTAATATGACCCATACCTCCACACTCAGAGAACTCTCTCAGGTGGCATGACTGTTGAATCTGAGACTGACCCTAATGACCCGAAAAACTACCATGATAATTCAGAATCAGTGGTGCACTAATGGGAGTTGAAGGTGCACTGAATGCTAGCTGCTCAGAATGAGACCCATAAGCAGTACGATCGCTTGAAGTACCATGTGTGACCTGCAGAGCTAACTGGACTAGCTCGATAAGATGTTCGCTACCAACGGAACCCCTGCCTCCAGAAGAGGCACCGCTGAATTTTCCAAAATTACAGGGCCTCTTATCAGAGGCCGTCTCCCTAGCCTGGACCCTGATATGCTCGATCCTCCTAGAGATCTCCACTACCTGGGTAAAAATAAATATCATCCTCAGTCCATCTGGCCATTTGAAGCCTGATGCCATATGTAAGTCTATCTATGAACCTCCACACCCTCTCCCTCTCAGTAGCAATCAAGATAGCTGCATGGTGAGATAAATCAACAAATCTAGTCTCATACTGAGTAACAATCATGTTACCCTGTTGAAGGCACTCAAACTGACTGTGAAACTCCTCTCTCTGAGTGAAGAGAATGAACTTCTCCAAGAATAATTGTGAGAAGTGAGCCCATGTGAGAGAAGGTAAATCGGCAAGCCTGCCCTGAACATTCACCTGCCATCACCTCTAGGTAGAACCATGCATCTGAAACATTGTGAAATCAACTCCGTTGGACTCCACTATCCCCATGTTGTGCAATATCTCATGGAAACAATCCATAGAGTCATGGGGTTCCTCAGAAGGTGCACCACTAAAGTGAGGGGGAAACAACTTGGTGAACCTGTCTATCCTCTTCATCCCCTTAGCTGACATCGTGAGTCTCTCCCTGGACAATGTAGCAATAACAGGCTGAACGCCCCAACTGGTAAAACGTCTGGGTTCTGATACCCGTGAGCCATCTGCTCTGGAGTGTGAACAACAGGGGTCTAGGCTCCTTCCCCGTCTTGAGAAACGACTAGTGCCATAGGAAACACACTTTCATGTGCCATACTCTCCATGTCACGCCCCAACCTCGGGAAGCGCGACCGGCGCTCAACCGAGTAAACTCGGCCAAGCAAGCCTGTTAGATACTTTCTACCCAATTAACACATGATAAAAAAAGACGTGATTTAATGAATTATACAGTAGGAATCTCATTGATACAATCCTAAATCGTTTCATTAGTTATTGCGCCTTTAAGTCTCAAAATACACATTTCTTATAATTCGAGTGGAACAACTGATCAAACACAACATAACTTGTTTAACATTTCCAATACCCATATACAACCCACATAGTGTCTACGCAGCCTCTAAAGATAAAAAGGAGAGTAAAGATGGTGCCGGCAACAAGGCCCCGGTTATACCTCAAAAAGTGACCAAAATATACACAAAAGGTACAATACATGACACCGGAATAAAATGGGGCTCACCGAGTCCACTGAGAAGAGTATGCAACACTATATGTGATCAACATTATCTGCTATGTAACCACCTAGATCCATTTAAAGATGTAGCGCCCCCGACAAAAATGGACATTAGTACCGTCGAATAGCACTAGTATGTAAAGCTAAAGAACCAACTCAATAGAATGAATAATAATACAAGAGGAATAGTTAAGAATTCAATAAGGGCTTCAAATAATAGTAAAACAACAAGTTAAGGATCATATACGTTTTCGAGACAATTTCCATATTATTAGGTTGGGTGACCCTTAGTACCGATATTCCACAATTCACAATACCTATGTATTCTTACACGGAGTCCGATCTCGGCCCGGTCAGCTAGGCTATATCATTTGAGACATTACCACAATTTCATTATAATTTCGAGCACAGTGCCACCATGTGTGCATCATGGCGTCCGATCACGGCCCGATCGGCTAGGCCATCTCATTTGAGACATCAACCCTTTTCACAATTTCATCCACAATACCACCATGTTCTTACACGGAGTTCGATCTCAGCCTGATCGGCTAGGCCATCTCATTTGAGACATCAACCCTTTTCACAATTTCATCCACAATACCACCATGTTCTTACACGGAGTTCGATCTCAGCCTGATCGGCTAGGCCATCTCATTTGAGACATCAACCCTTTTCACAATTTCATCCACAATACCACCATGTTCTTACACGGAGTTCGATCTCAGCCTGATCGGCTAGGCCATCTCATTTGAGACATCAACCCTTTTCACAATTTCATCCACAATACCACCATGTTCTTACACGGAGTTCGATCTCAGCCTGATCGGCTAGGCCATCTCATTTGAGACATCAACCCTTTTCACAATTTCATCCACAATACCACCATGTTCTTACACGGAGTTCGATCTCAGCCTGATCGGCTAGGCCATCTCATTTGAGACATCACCCATATTCAATCTGTCATCTCAATTCATATTTCTTTCCCATACTTTCAATACAATGGAACGAGTGGCCCCAATTATAAAGTTATTCTTGGCGCTAGGCCGTATTTCATAATTCAAGTTATTTTCTACATTCCAATATTTTTATTATCAACAACAATAAGGCTTCACATTCAGGACGTTAAGTTCACATATGAGCAATTTGGGAGCCTTAGACACATAGAGGCTTTTCATACAATTTGGCATAACAAACTTTATTTCGGTCTTGACATGAAGTCTTAACCTTGCTAGCACATATTCCACATTTGGATCGCATCCTCAAATAACAAGATAACATGATGAAGCATTTAGAATAAATATTGAACTCACATCCTTCAACACAAACACATTAGAAATCGCCAATTCTATAATGATCAAGGGCTTACTCCAATTACATGAATACCGTGGGGTTCGATTCTAAGAAGAAGGGGGTTTAGCCAACATATCTCAGAAATCTTGCCCCGCAGAATGGGCCGCAGAAATGCGTACTTCTGTCCAACATTTTCCTTCAACTCCCAGCGCACTGTTCAATCCAAAAAGTCTGAAGAATTTCTACTATTATTAACCTCTACGCCTAATTTGGCATCACAGAACTCGGGTTTTTAGGAACAATTTTACGGGGCCTTACATCCTCCCCCATTTAAGATCATTCGCCTTCAAATGAGGGTCAAGGTTCACTATTAGCATCTTATACAACTCAGTTTTTCATACCCTACACCAGCAATCCCAAATTTAACTAATTCCCCAAATCTCCAAAACTTTCGCAAGAGTTCCCTTTATAACTAGGCCTATCTACCTGTCAAAGAGCCTCAGAAACACATCCTTAAAACATATTCATAAACTAATAACATAGCATAGCGCATAACAACATCAACCGTGGCTTCATGTAAACAAAATATAATCAAAAGGAACACCTTTACATTAACTGAACAAGTGATACAAAATTCATAGGCGACAGGTTCATAAAAGAAAGGATTACATAGTTTATTCAAACAAGTAAGGATACTTCTTCTTCATTTCTTTCTCGGCCTCCCAAGTGGCCTCTTCAACCTGTTGGTTTTGCCATAACACTTTCACGGAAGAAATTTCTTTATTCCTCAACTTTCGATCTTGTCTATCAAGAATGGCAACTGGAATCACTTCATATGACAATTCTTTATTAACCTCAATGGTCTCCACCGGCACAATAGCTGACGGATCTCCAACTACCTTCTTCAACATAGACACATGGAATACCGGGTGCACTAATGACATCTCGGGTGGTAGCTCAAGTGTGTACACCACCCGGCCAATTCGCTGAATGATTTTGTACGGCTCGACATACCTCGGACTCAATTTCCCTTTCTTACCAAATCGCATTACACCTTTCATGGGGAAAACATTCAAGAGTACCCAATCATCTTCTTTGAACTCCAAGTCTCTGCGACGAACATCCGAATAGGAATTTTGACGACTCTGAGCAGTTTTCAACTGCTTCTTTACGATCTTAACTTTTTTCATAGCCTGATGTACGAGGTCTGGCCCTATCAACTCTACTTCCCCAATCTCAAACCACCTAATGGGAGATCTACATCTCCTACCATATAATGCCTCAAATGGTGCCATCTGAATACTATCATGAAAGATGTTGTTATAAGCGAACTCTATGAGTGGCAAATGATCATCCCAGCTACCATTGAAATCAAGAACACAAGCACGCAACATGTCCTCAAGTGTCTGAAAAGTCCGTTTTGTTTGCCCGTCGGTCTGTGGATGGAAAGCTTTACTACGATTCACCTGAGTACCCAGACCTTGCTGAAATTTCTTCCAAAAATTGGCCGTGAACTGAGCCCCTTGATCGGAAATGATAGAAACTAGAGTGCCATGTAGCCTGACTATTTCCTTGATATACAACTGAGCATATTGTTTCGCTATGTCGGTAGATTTAACTGGCAAGAAGTGTGCTGATTTCGTGAGTAGGTCCACAATCACCCAAATCGAGTCAAACTTGCGCGGAGTGCGTGGTAATCCTACCACAAAATCCATATTAATCATCTCCCACTTCCGCATTGGAATTTCTCTGTTTTGTGCCAACCTACCAGGTAGTTGATATTCGGCCTTCACTTGTTGACAGTTTGGACACCTTGCCACAAAGTTCGCCACATTCCTTTTTATGTCATTCCACCAATATACTTCCTTGAAATCATGATACATCTTTATAGAACCTGGATGCATGGAATACCTAGAAGCATGAGCCTCGGTCATGATCCTTTCCCGGAGACCATCTACATTGGGAACACATAGTCGCCCTTGGTACCTTAGTGTACCATCATCCATGCCAAGAGTAAAAGTCATAGTTTTATGTTTTTGAATCCCCCCCCCCTTCAATTGATCCATTTTCGTTGTATTTCTTCTCTTTGACTTCCATAACAAACGATGATTCATCCCTATTTTGCACAATTACCCCTCCTTCATTAGAGTCCGTAAGACGAACTCCCAAACTAGCCAATCGATGGAATTCCTTGGCCAATGGCCTTTGATATACCTCCAAGTGAGCTAAACTACCCATAGATTTCCGGCTAAGCGCATCCGCCACAACATTGGCTTTCCCTGGGTGATATAGAATATTGGTGTCGTAATCCTTGAGTAACTCAAGCCATCTTCTTTGCCTTAGATTCAGCTCCTTTTGTTTGAAAATATATTGAATACTCTTGTGGTCCGTGAATACCTCCACATGGACCCCATACAGATAGTGACACCAAATTTTCAATGCAAAAACCACCACCGCATGTTCTATGTCATGTGTTGGATAATTCTTGAATTACCTAGAAGCATATGCTATAACTTTGCCGTGTTGCATTAACACACACCCTAGCCCAATTCTGGAAGCATCACAATATACCACAAATCCATTTGTAACCTCTTGCAGGGTCAACACCGGCGCTGTAGTCAATCTCGATTTCAACTCCTGGAAGCTCCTTTCACAAGCATCGGACCATTGGAACTTAACTGCTTTCTGAGTTAATTTAGTCAACGGAGAGGCAAGAGTAGAGAACCCCTCCACAAACTTCCTGTAATACCCTGCTAAGCCCATGAAACTGTGAATCTCGGTGAGCGTTGTAGGTCTAGGACAATTCTTTACTGCTGAAATCGTTTGAGGATCAACCTTGATTCCTTCTCTAGAGACGACATGACCCAAGAATGTGACAGATTCGAGCCAAATTTCACACTTTGAAAACTTCGCATACAATCGGTGCTGATGAAGAGTCTGCAACACCGCCCTGATATAATCAGCATGGTCCTCCCGGCCTCGTGAATACACAAGAATATTGCCAATGAACACTATCACAAAGGAGTCGAGGAAAGGCTTGAAAATCTGATGCATAAGATCCATGAAAGTTGTCGGGCATTTGTTAGCCCAAAAGACATTACCAGAAATTCAAAGTGCCCATACCGGGTTCTGAAAGCTGTTTTCAGAATATCCTTCTCCCTGATCTTTAATTGGTGATACCCGAATCGTAAATCAATTTTGGAGAAGTATCTAGCACCCTGTAACTGATCAAACAAATCATCTATTCTTGGTAGTGGATATTTGTTTTTGATTGTAACTTTGTTGAGTTACCGGTAGTCAATACACATCCTCAGTGATCCATCTTTCTCCCTCACAAAGAGGACCGATGTGCCCCATGGTGACACACTCGGTCGGATGAAACCGTTTTTTAACAAATCCTTCAATTGTTCCTTTAATTCCTTTAATTCTTCTAGTGCCATCCTATAGGGCGGAATAGATATAGGCTGCGTGCCTGGCATCACATCAATCCCAAAATCAATCTCCTTGTCTGGTAGAATCCCAGAGAGCTCATCGGGAAAGACCTCTGGAAATTCATTCACAACTGGCACTGACTTGAGTGTAGGTGCCTCAACAGTGGTGTCCGTAACTCGAACCAAATAGTAAATACACCCCTTGTTGATAATCTTTGTGGCCTTAAGGTAATAAACAAACCTACCTTTTGGCATCACATTATCCCCCTTCCACTCAATAACCGGCTCATTTGGAAATTCAAACCTCACAGTTCTATTCTGGCAATCGAGCTTAGCAAAACATAAATAAAGCCAATCCATTCCCATAAATATATCAAAATCAACCATCCCAATGCAATGATATCGGCCACGGTGTCCCGACCACGCACCGTGACAACACAACCCCTATAAACTCGTGCAGCCTCAATAGATTTGCCGACCAGAGTAGATACAGAGAATGGCTCAATAAACTATTCCGGTTCTATCCCAAATTCCATAGCAATATAAGGGATAACATAGGATAAGGTGGAACCGGGATCAATAAGAGCATATACACCATGAGTTTGGCCAGTCAATATACCTGTGACAATATCTAGAGAAGCCTCTGCATTCTGGCTACCACTCATAGCATAGAAATGCCTGGGTCCTACTGAACTCTGCGCGCCACCCCTAGTTGCACCACGCCCTGCTGGTGCCGGAATGCCTCGAGCTGGAGGGGGTGCTGAAGATGTAGAAGCTATAGGACTGGATGCCTGTGTTGTGCCCCTGCCTGCACCCTGGCGGGATGAACGACACTCCCTCTAAATATGACCCCTCAATCCACACCCGTAACATATAGGCAAGTCCATGTAGTAGATCCCCAAGTGCATCCTCCCACACCTGGGCATAGGGGCCTCCGCTGCTGTGGGAATCTCCCTCCAGATCGGCCCTGATGGTGGGGTCCCCTGCTGCCTTAATTGGGCCTGAAGTGATTCCCATGCTACTGACTGTGCCCCGTTGGTGGTGCACTGGCTGAAGACTGAGCATGAGACTGGGTTGGCCCTGATGACCCTCCCCTGAAAGCTGATCTTCCCCCACCAAATGACTCTTCAAAGTTGCCCGCGGACTGGGCCTTGCTCGTACCCTCTCGCTCCCTTTTGTTCTTCAACTTGCGTTCCTCTGTAGCTTGTGAAAATGCTACCATCTTCTTATAGTTCATGTCTGAATTCAGGGTAGCTGTAACGACCTCATTGATAACCAAGGGGCTAAGGCCCTGCACAAATCGGCGTACTCTCGCCTCCATAGTAGGCAACATATGAATAGCATATTTTGACAGGCGCATGAACTCTATGTGATACTCTCACACACTCTTACTCCTTTGCTTAAGGTTCTCAAACTCTGCAGCACAGGCTGCCCTAGTCTCGACAGGTAAGAAATGGTCTATAAAGGCATCATCAAACCCACTCCATCTCGCTGGACGGCTCTTCTCCCCTCGAGAGTCCTTCCACAACTCAAACCAAGAATATGCCACCCCTTTCAGGCGGTAGGCGGCCAACTTCACTCCCTCTGTCTCAGTAGCGCGCATAACCCGGAGAGTTTTGTGTATCTCATCAATGAAGTCCTGTGGGTCCTCCTCGGGATTAGCACCCATGAACACCGGAGGATCCAAGTGCAGAAATTTGTTCACCCTAGAACTAGTAGAATCCCCTTGTTGGCTAGACGAAGTGGGTGCAACATTTGATCTCTAGGCTTGAGAAGCCATTATCTGGGTCATCATCTGAATAGCTCCCCTAAGATCCCTATCAGAAATACTAGAGTCGGTAGCTGGGGCTGGAGGTGGAATCGAAATATCAGGTGGGGGAACCGTCGCACCCTCAGTAGGTATAGGAACTGGTGTGGCCTGGGCCGGTGTAGTGAAATCAGGTAGTGTAGCAGTCGGGGGATTATCCTCACCCCTCGGGTATTCATCCGCATCACCAAATAAATAGTCAACTGCCACTCCTAAGGCGGCGTTGGCTCCTTGGCCAGTCCTTGCTCTCTTCTTAGGTGCCATATACTGAAAGTTAAAGGAATGCACGAGTTAGAGGAGGAACATTTGCACAATTAGTTTTATGGCACGATCCAGAATATCAAAGAAGGGTATTGTCCCTAAATGTCCGAGTAGCCTCTAACTTATAGATATGGGCGACAACAAAAGGATAAGAATGAATCTACTAGATACGACTCCGAGACATCCTAGGACACTTTAAAACCTTAGGCTCTGATACCAAGTTTGTCACGCCCCAACCTCGGGAAGCGCGACCGGTGCTCAACCGAGTGAACCCGGCCGAGCAAGCCTGTTAGATACATTCTATCCAATTAACCCATGATCAAGAAAAGATGTGATTTCATTAATTATACAGTAGGAATCTCATTCATACAATTCTAAATCGTTTCATTAGTCATTGCGCCTTTAAGTCTCAAAATACACATTTCTTATAGTTTGAGTGGAACAACTGTTCAAACACAACATAACTTGTTTAACATTATCAACACTCATATACAACCCACATAGTGTCTACGGAGCCTCTAAAGATACAAAGGAAAGTAAAGATGGTACCGGCATGAAATGGGGCTCACCAAGTCCGCTGAGAAGAGGATGCAGCAATATTTGTGATCAACATTGTCTGCTATGTAACCACCTACATCCATTTAAAGATACAGCGCCCCCGGCAAAAAGGGACGTTAGTACCGTCGAATGAATAATAATACAAGAGGAACAGTCAAGAATTCAATAAGGGCTTCAAATAATACTAAAACAACAAGTTAAGGATCATATAGGTTTTCGAGATAATTTCCATATTATTAGGTTAGGTGACCCTTAGTACCGATATACCATAATTCACAAATACCTCTGCATTCTTACACGGAGTCCTATCTTGGACCGATCGGCTAGGCCATCTCATTTGAGACATTACCACAATTTCATTATAATTTCCAGCAAAGTGCCACCATGTGTGCGGCATAGCATCCGATTACTGCCTGATCGGCTAGGCCATCTCATTTGAGACATCAACCCTTTTCATAATTTCATCCACAATACCACCATGTTCTTACACGGAGTCCGATCCTAGCCCGATCGGCTAGGCCATCTCATTTAAGACATCACCCATATTCAATCTATCATCTCAATTCATATTGCTTTCCCATACTTTCAATACAATGGCACGAGTGGCCCCAATTGTAAAGTTATTCTTAGCGCTAGGCCTTATTTCATAATTCAAGTTTTTTTCCACATTACAGTATTTTTATTATTAACAACAATAAGGCTTCTCATTCAAGACGTTAAGTTCACATATGAGCAATTTGGGAGTCTTAGACACATAAAGGTTGTTCATACAATTTGGCACAACAACATTTACTTCGATCTTGACATGAAGTCTTAACCTTGCTAGCATATATTCCACATTTGGAACGTATCCTCAAATAACAAGATAACATGATGAAGCATTTACAATAAATATTAAACTCACATCCTTCAACACAGGCATATTAGAAATTTCCAATTCTATAATGATCAAGGGCTTACTCTAATTACATGAACACCGTGGGGCTCGATTCTAAGAAAAAGGGGATTTAGTCAACATACCTCAATTAAGCTTCTCAAACTCTAAAATGATTCGGAATTCTTAGAAACTTCTTTCTACTTTAGAAATATAACAAGTTGGGTCAAAATAGGGAGATGAACATGGTTTTTGCTCATTTGAGCATATTAACAAATGCTAGGTGGACATCAATGTTTTAAGGCCCTTTTTGTGGAAGATTCCATCATTCCCCAACCCATTATCCATCATATTTAGCTCACAATATTCCCACATACTACAAGGATACATGCATGCCAACTAAGCACTCCCATCCTCATGAATTACCCTACTAATGGCCCATTCTAGTTACATTTTGAAATAAAGAGTTTGGGTGATAGAATCTTACCTCTTAGGAAGAAGACCTAGATTCCTCTCTTGATAATCTTCAAGATTTTAAGTGAGAATTGAAGAACAATTTGATGAAGATCACTTCTCCCTCTAGGACCCTCTCTCTCACTCTAAAAATATCAGAAAATATGATCAAAATGGTCCATGGGATGTGTTTTAACGGAATAGGGTCAGGTTTAAAAACCCAAAAATTGAAGCTTCGGAACAGGTTCTGCGGTCGCATATGCGACCGCATAGTGGTTATGCGGTCCGCGAAATGACCACGAAAATAAGGGCCAGAACTGGAAAGAAACTGATATGGTCTGCGGTCACTATGTGGCCCATAGACTTATTCTGCGATCTCATAATGCACCGCAGAACTGTTCTGCGGTCGCATAGTGCACCGCAGAACCTACCTCCGAAAACTCCCAAGGCGGGATATGCGACAAGAATACGGTCCATGAAATGGTTATACGGTCACATAATGGCCGTGAAATTGGGAATCAAAAATGCCCCAGAAATCTGCCCCACTCTGCAACCATTCTGCGGTCCGTCGAGTGGTTTTGCGGCCGAAGAATGGGCCGTAAAAATGCGTACTTTTGCCCAACATTTTCCTTCAACTCCCACTTCTGCATCTTGCGTTCAGATGTTGGATGTTGATGTTGTTGTGTATAGCGGGAGCTAGATTTGAAGACGGACCTACGTTCCGATTATAGATGCCTCTTGTTATGGTAGCTTTAGACTTATGAAAATCTGTTTATGTACATTTCGGACATATGATATATTTATTTCATACTAGCTTTATAAACTCTAAATCTTAGAAGCTTATGATTTGTACTACCAGTCCTTGGAAATTCTTTGTATAAAAGTTCAGTTATTTCTTCATATATTTTCTCATTAAATCTCAATGAATTAGATAGTTGTTTATTGGCTTACCTAGCGGGTTGGGTTAGGTGCCATCATGATTAGTTGGATTTTGGGTCGTGACAATAACAAAATATGGTAACGAGAACCAACGGCCAAGATTAACAATAATACAACTCCTTAGTTGTGGCGCGCAACCTCATCCCTATATATATACTAATACCATTATGGCGTGCAACCCGATATATATATCTATATAATATTATTATGGCGTGCAACCGGATCCGCGTATATATAATACCGTTGTGGCGTGTAACCCTATCTATATATATGTATATAATACCGTTGTGGCATGAAACTGATATATATATATATGTATATAATATCGTTTCGGCATGCAACCCGATCCACATATATATATATTATAGCATTGCGGCGTGCAACCCCTGGGTATGTGCATGGTAAGGTTACATTGTGATTTGACGGCTTTGGAACAACTCTTGGCACGTTAGAGGACGAACGTATTTTTAAGTGGAGGAGAATGTAACGACCCGACAGATCGTTTTAAGAATTTGCACTTCGCTCGGTAGTTTGAGGGCATGAGTACTTCCGTATGATGTATTATGACTTGTGTGAATCATCGATTTTGGTTTTTCGGTTAATCGGCAATTATTTGGAAGAAGGAATTTCATGAATACCTTTAGTATTCGACCTCATATTGGCATTTAGATGGTTCTGTTAGGTCCGGATGGTAATTTTGGACTCGGACGTATGCCCGAATTTGCATTTGGATATTTCTAGAAGGTTTCAGCGCTAATTGGTAAAAGTTAGAAATTTGAAGGTTTGGAAAGTTCATAAGTTTGACTGAGAGTTGACTTTGATGATATCAGATTCGGATTGAGGTTCTAGGAGTTGGAATAGCTACGTTATTTCATTTGGGATATATGCGCAAAATTTGAGTTCATTCCGGATTGATTTGAAATGTTTCGGCGCGGGTTTTGGAAGTTGAAAGTTCAAAGTTCATTTAAGTTTGAATTGAGGTGTGATTCGTCATTTTGATGATGTTATGTGTGAATTGAGGCCTCGAGTAGGTCCGTATTATGTTATGGAACTTGTTAGTATATTCGAACAGGGTCCCGAGGGGGACCGCGTGAGTTACGGACGTGTTGCGGATTATCTTTCATTCATATGTGATGGCTGGCCTTTGCTGGACCTGGTGTGACCGCACCTGTGGAATATTGGGTGCAGGTGCGGAGCCGTAATGAGGTCATGTGAACGCAGATGCAAAGTAAAGGTAGGAGCAGGATTTCCACAGAAGCGGGAAAGTGGACCGCATCTGCGGTAGAGCGAAAGCTATGATCGCAGAAGTGGGTATGTGCGCAGAAGCGAGTTTTGTGTCGCACCTGCGCTTGCACAGAAGCGGGGCCTATTGCGTAGGTGTGGAAGAGCAGACCTCCAGTTTCTTTCCGCATAAGCAAGAATTTTGTCACAAAAGCGACGCCGCAGAAGCGGCCCTTTGTTCGCAAATGTGAAAATTGCTGGGCAAAAGTTATAAATCGAGGGCTTGGTCATTTTATTCATATTTGGATCTATGGAGCTCGGATTGGAGCGATATTTGAGGGGATTTTCACCATATTGATAGGGGTAAGTTTTCTCTACTCGGTTATGATTATATTTCATGAATCTATCTTCATTTTTGATAAATTGGATTATGAATTTAAAGCGGAAATTGGGGGGGGGGGGTTGTAAAACATTTCATAGAGTGAAAATTTGAGTTTTGAATGTCAATTTGGAGTCAGATTTGAGTGAAACTAGTATGGTTGGACTCATAATTGAATGGGTTATCGGATTTTGTGAGTTTCATCGGTTTTCGAGGCGTGGGCCTGAGTTTGACTTTTGGTTGACTTTGGGCTTTTGATTAAAGATTCGATATTTATCATTTGGAATTGTTTCCTTAGGAATTATTTGATGTATTTTAGTTGCTTCTGGCTAGTTTCGAGTTGTTCGGAGGTCGGTACGCGCATGATGGCATTTTTGGAGTATCGTTTGGCTTGCTTGGTATTGGATTTGGCTTGTTCGAGGTAAGTAATACTTCTAAACTTGATGTTGAGGGTATGAACCCCTGAATATACTTGATAAGTATTTGGTGTTGAAGTGACACACATGTTAGGTGACGGGCATGTGGGCATGCACCGTGTGAATTGTGACTCGACTATTTTTGTGGTATTGTGTAGTTACATAATCTTATTTGTATCTATGAAATCTCTACGTAATGGAGTAATTGCGCTGTGATCCATGTTAGAAACCATGTCTAGGCTATATGCTTATCCTGTTAGGACCCACTGAAGTCAATTCTGTTGTTGAGTTATTTGCTTACATTACAATTACATACTCAGTCTTACGCATTTATTTGCATATCATATCTCAGTCTCTGTTACCATTTATTGATACGTCACATCATCATTTTGGGATGATTTTCATGACATTGTGAGACTGAGAGACTGGAGAGGTTGATGACTGAGTGAGTCTGAGGGCCTGATTGTGACGATATTAATAGGATTGGGTTGCACGTCACGGCAGGTATTGTTGATTCATGATGGGATCGGGATGCACGCCGCATCATGTATTATTGATTTATGCCATGATTGACTTATTATAGCGCACGGGCTGGATCTGCCCCTCCGGAGTCTGCACACCCACAGTCAGCGCATGTACCTACTGAGTGCGAGTACCGAGTGATTGGGCGGACTGAGTGACTGTGAGGACTAAGTGACTATGAGGACTGAGTGACAGTGAAGACTGAGTGACTGCGAGGATTGAGTGATTGTGAGGACTGAGTGCATTGATACTCTGAGAGAATGCACATGGCTTTATCACCGCATTGCATTACAGTTTGCATGCTTACTTGACATCCTAGCATAGAGATGCATTTCAAACTTACTCATATTTTGGTGTTTCCGGTAAACGATTTGGGACTTACTATTATACTTAAAAAGCATGCCTATTTTCCGTAGCTGTGAACGAGTTGAGCATCATATCTCTGAGTTATTTCTTGTACCATTATTATTATATTGTTATGAACTGTTACTGGTTATTGGAGTTGGACTCTGACCCTTGTTCAAGCTCGTAACTACTTTCAACCTAAGGTTAGGTTTGTTACTTATTGAGTATATGGGGTCGGTTGTACTCATACTACACTTCTGCACCTTGCGTGCAGATGTTGGATGCTGATGTTGCTGTGTATAGCTGGAGCTGGATTTGAAAACGGACCTGCGTTCCGATTATATATGCCTCTTGTCATGGTAGCTTTAGACTTATGAAAATCTGTTTATGTGCATTTCGGACATATGATGTATTTATTTCATACTAGTTTTATAAACTCTAAATCTTAGAAGCTCATGATTGGTACTACCAGTCCATGGAATTCTTTGTATAAAAGTTCAGTTATTTCTTCATATATTTTCTCATTAAATCTCAATGAATTGGATATTGTTTATTGGCATGCCTAGTGGGTTGGGTTAGGTGTCATCCCGACTAGTTGGATTTTGGATCTTGACAATAACACAATATGGTAACGAAAACCAGCAGCCAAGATTAGCAATAATACAACTCCTCCGTTGTGGCGCGCAACCTGATCCCCATATATACACTAATATTGTTATGCCGCGCAACCCGATCTATATATCTATATAATACTATTGTGGCGTGCAACCCGATCTAAGTATATATAATACCGTTGTGGCATGCAACCCGATCCACATATATGTATATAATATCGTTGTGGCGTGCAATCGATCCACACATGTATATAATACTGTTTCGGCGTGCAATCCTATACACATATATACATATATACTACAACTTACTATGACGTATCTCACAGCGTACATAAAACGAAACCAACATGTATAATTTCTCTAAGATTATCCAATATAACAATTTAAAGTGAAATAGAAAGCAAGTAAAGACAAATGAACAAGTAAAGGCATGAGACTAGTAAAGGCTTGAGACAAGTAATAACATCTATCTAATAACCTGTAGAGAATATAACAAGTAAAAGCGGACAATAAATAAATGCATGAATACATGAAACATGTAGCAAAAAGAGGCATGTAACAAGTAAAGACTTGTATTTAACAAGTAAGGAAATGTAGCAATTAAAGCATGAAATGAGTAATAACTTGGAATAAAGAAGGCATAATATAATTGAAAGCATGTAATTAAATAGTCTTCCCCGCATGCTTAATCCCATGACAACGCATATACAATCGTTACCTTGCATATACGCTGCCCTCATACATAAATCAAGTAGCAAATAGACCAATCAAGTTAAGATTAACTAAGACACTTACCTCGTTCCAGAAATAAGTCAACAATCCAATACGGCTTTCTCTTTGTAGCAAGCTTCCAAACAAATCGACTCTAGTCAAATATTGTTCAAACACATCAAAATAAGCTTTAGAAACTACCCTCATACAATAAATGTTTAATCTTTAACATAATTGAAAACGTCAACCAAAAATCAACCCGGGCTCATGTGGTCGAAATCCGAGATTTCGACCAAATCCCGATTACCCAATCACCCTCAAACCCGATTAAATCCTGATTACCCAATCACCCCCAAACCCGAATAAGTGGTTTATTTCGAAATCCGGCCAAAATTCGTGGTCTAAATTTCAATTTTATAAAATTTCTAAATTATGCCAAAAATTCCCAATTTCTACTTTGAAATTCATTGATTTGATGATAAAATTTATGAAAAAATAACTGAAATTGATTAGAAGCAAATTAAAGTTGCTTACCAATGAATTTGGGAAGAAATTGCCCTTCATAAATTGCCTCAATGTAGTTTAGGGTTCAAAGATAGTGTAAAATCAGCTAAGTTCCCAACATTTACCCAGCTACAGATGTTTACAATTGCGACCATCGCAAAAGCGAATAACTGATCGCATATTCCCAACATTTACCCAGCTGCAGATGTTCACAATTGCAACCATCACAAAAGCAAATCACTAATCGCAAATGCGATCAGTGTCTGAGCCCGTCTGTTATCACAAATGCGACAAAAACCTCGCTTTTGCGAAGTCCCCAACCATCGCAAATGCGATGAAAGGTTCGCATTTGCGAAGCTGTACATAGCCTCCAGTTATCACAAAAGCAACACCCATGTCACAAATGCGAGTCACCCCCTGTTTGCAAATCCGGCGAACTCTTAGCAAAAGCGAAGACCTAACCCCCAGTTCTCCTTCGTAGTTGCGAGCGTGACATTGCAATTGTGAGACCTGCAGATCAACACCAACATATTTTGCATCAGCAATCCAAACCATTCTGAAACACGTCTGAAACTCGTCCGAGCCCTCGGACTCCAATCCAAATATTCACGCAAGTGTAATAACATCTTGAAACTCACTCGCTAACTCAAGTCATCAAATAACATCAAATATCAAGAATCGGTCATCAAAACTCAATATTTTTTAGTTTAGAACTCAATTTTTTAAACTTTTCACATAATGCGCCGAAATGACCTCAAACATACATACATGTCCAAAAATACAGTACAAACCTACTGGAATCATCAAAATACTGATACAGGGTCATTTACCAAAAAACATTGACAGTGGTCAACTCTAGTCATTGTTAAAGCCAAAAACCATATTTTCTTTAAATACTAACATTTGAACTTTTCGGAAAATAATACAGATCATGCACGTGAGTCATAAATTATCAAAAAAGCTACGGGAAGTCTCGGAACATAGAAAACGGTTCTAGTACTCAAAATGACCTATCGAATCGTCACATGAAATTTCATTGATGAAAACTGATATCAATTTAGTTTTGGAAATTTGTCAATACCATTTAATTATTCACAAATCATGTCAAATTAGCATGACTTTGTGTTATATTTACTCTATCTAAATTACTCAATTATTCACAAATCCTACCGAATTGTCATGACTTCGTGAATGTTCAATTGTTCATCAAATTTTACCATATTTGTATCATATTGTGTTACCTGTATTTGACCTATTTTTTTAAATTTTCATAAATTCTACTCAATTGGCAAGATTTTGTGATTGTTCTATTGTTAAGCAAACTCTAGCATATTGACATGGCTTTTGTGTTATCTACTTCACTCTATTTGTTAAATTATTTCCAAATTCTAGCCAATCGGTATGTCATTATAGTTGTTCAAATGTTCACCAGACTCTACCATATTGGCATGACTTTGTGTTATCTACATTCGACCAACTTGCTCGATTGTCCGGCATGACTTCGTGATTGTTCGATTATTCACCGAATTCTATCATATTGGCATGACTTTGTGTTATTTATATTCAGTCAACTTGATAAATTCTTTCATAAATTTTATCCAATTGGCATGATTTTGTGATTGTTCAATTGTTCTATCAAACTCTATCATATTGGCATGACTTTGTGTTATCTGCATTCGACTACTTATTCCATTGTTCCCAAACTCTACCATGTCGGCATGACTATGTGATTGTTCAATTGTTAACTAAACATTTTTTGTGTTATATGCATTTGACTTATTTGTTAAATTATTCACAAATTATACTCGATTGAAATGAGTTTTTGATTATTCAATTGTTCTACCAAACTCTATCATATTGGCATCACTTTTGTGTTATCTGCATTCACCTATTTATTTAATTCTTCACAAACTCTATTAGATTGGCATGACTTTGTGATTGTCAATTGTTTACCAAACTCTATCATATTGTTATGGATTTGTATTTCTGCATTTGATCTATTTGTTAAATTTTAAATAGATTATCCGATTGGTATGATTTAGTTGTGTTTGTCACGACCCAAAATCTCACCAAAGGTCGTGATGGCACTTAACCCCAATGTTAAGTAAGTCAATATCCAAACTTGGATCAAACTGAACGTAATAAGATATAATATAACGGCTATAGCATAAATACGTGAGATGAATCCTTCAATAACATCGGACATAGAAATACTATGACAATACTACCCCAAAACCTAGTAATACGGAGTCATGAGCTCTAAAATAAGATACACAAAATCTCTCAATAATACAAATTAATGTCTGAAATATAAATAATAGTATGATAAAAGAAGGAAGGGACTCCAAGGGTCTACAGATGGCCATGCAGCACTACCTTAAGTCTCATATATCTGCTACTGGGCACCCTCTTAAGGTCCCCTCGAACCAATGCTAAAATTTGCATAAAAATATATAGAAGTGTAGTATGAATACGAAATAACGTGTACTCAGTAAGTAGCAATACTAACCTCGGTGAAGTAATGACGAGGTTCAAGTCATATGATACATACTAACAAATAAATCTATACAATTCATATTTATACACAGTAAGGTTATGAAAAGAGATGTGATACTATAAAAGAATGCATCATGAGATGACAACTCAACATGGATAGTTCTATCTCGTCTATCAAGTCCAAAGCATGTAACATAGGCATGAAGCAGCATGTTAGAAAATAAACATTAAAAGCATATAGTATGCATGATATGGCATAAAGGATTCATTTGAATTGTCAAAGCTACCACCCTTATGCTCAAAACTCACCACATCAGATTTCAAATCAAAATCAAGCAGAAATCTATCAATTTCTCACATCATGCGTGTACGCCATCAAGAGAGAAGCTTGAGAGGGCGACCTATAGGGATGGATCCATATTCATACTCTGCACGAAAAAGAACTCGTGTCATAACAATAACAATATCACCATAACCGCTAGGCAGAAACCTCGTGCCATATCAAATTAATCCGCTCAACATGTCTAAATGTGTCATAATCATAGCAATCCGAAATAATATATCATCCCAATGATGTATATGCTCATAACTAATCAATAAGATGCACAAGGACATAATAAATAAATGTGCGGATGTGTTCATAATATAGAAAGTATGACTACGACTAAATCAAGTATACCAATAATTTTACAAAATAGCCCTTCTTGGCCAATTAAGATGAAGTGATTCTAAACTTGGTTACTAACATGAAGAATAAGTTCATGTAGTCATACAATCAATTGAAACAAAATTCATGAAAGGCACATAAACAAACAAGGGATAATGAAAACCTAAAGTCTAACCCGGACATATATATCCCTTATCACCCGTATAAACGCTCCTCATCTCACATATACATTGCTCCCACATATTTTAATTAAGCAAAGAAGGTCATATCCTAAAGGTTGTTTCCTCAAATCATTAGGCAAATACTTACCTTGGCAAGTTAAATCAACCTTCTGAACGTCTTTTCTCAAGAAATCTCCTCCAACCAGCTCAAATTTGACCAAATAATACTTAAGGTCAAATAACATCATAAGAATCAATTCCAAACAATAAAACTTTAATATTTAATTAATTCTCAAAAAGTCAATAAAAGTATACTTGGGACCATATGGTCAAAATTCGAGTCTAGGGATAGATCCCATTTACCCATAACCCTACGTCCAAATATATGTTTAGTTTTTAAATCCAAGTCAAAATCGATGCTCAAAACCTCAATATATACTCTTAAGTTGTAGAGAAAATTTTCAAAATATCACTTGTAGAAATCCATGAGAAATGAGGATATAAACATAGTAAAAATTAATTACCCTCAAGATTGTAGTGAAATCCCTCTTCAAACTCTCATCCTCCCGTTCACCAAAATTCATAAATGTGAAAATGGGCATGATCACAAAATTTAGCTTAAAATACCCCTATCAACGCTAACCTTTGTGATCGTGGTAATAGCCCTGCGATCACGAAGCACAATCTGCCACCACCTGAAATTCCTCTTTTGCGATCGCGGGCAGCCCCTCACAATTGCGGAGGTTTGCCTGACTCCCCTACACGAACGCGGTCAAACCGCCGAGAAGCGATACCCAACGACTCCAGCCTTCGCGAAAAATGACACCCACTTCACGAACGCAAAACACAATAGCCCCCAGCCCAATCATTTATAGCGACGTCGAGAAAAACGATAACGATGTTGACCATACACTAGTAAAACCATCAATCGCAAATATGTTTGGGATAGTCCGAAACTCACTCGAGTCCTCCGGGATCCCGTCCAAATATTTCAACAAGTTCAAAACCCAATCTATACCTATTCGTGGTCTCAAAACATATACAGAATTACCACATCTAAGAATCAATGACCAAACCACATGTTGATTTCTCTTAAGTTCATAAGCTCTAAACTTGCAATCAAGCGTCCGATCGTGCCTAAACATCTCGGATCTCAACCAAACTTCGCACACAAGTTTCATTCAATAACACGAACCTATCCTCAATACTGGAACAATAATTGGATCCCGACAATATCAAAGTCAACTGCCGTTCAAACTTATGAACTCTACAATTTTACAAATTGCTAATCTATAGAAAATAGAGCCAAAATCTCCTAGGAACATCCAAAACCAAATTTGAGCATACGCCCAAGTCCAAATCACCATATGAACCTATTGTAACCTTCAAATCCAATCTGGGATCATTTTCATAAAAGCCAAACTTAGGTCAACTCTTCCAATTTTAAACCTCAAACTAGGAACTAAGTATTCTAAATCACTCCAGAACCTCACAAAAATCAAGCCACCCATCCCCACAACTCATATAACATCAAATGAATATACAAAAAGCATCAAATAGGAAAATGGGGTTCTAGAACTCAAACAATCGGTCGGATCATTATAGTGTTGCTTAATAAAGTATTTTGTGGATTTGAAATTTAATTTTGTTCAAACTGCCCCAAATATATTTCAAATGATCTTAAATTTAAAATAAAGATAGATTTCTAACCTCCCACTTCTTTCCTTCCCTGTTTATAATTCTTGCTGTCTCGTTATTATAATATGCTATTATCTAGTGTTTTATGTTTTCATGCTTTAACGATACAACAAAGCATTTATGGTATATCTAATACCATCACATCATCTTTATAAAGCATAATAGAATCCCTTTGTGACATGATTGTCTTTATATGCAATATTATTAGTTAAACATTAAGAAATAATTACAACTAATATTATTTAAATAATATTTTTATTTAGCCCATGGGCCAACCCAACCCAGCTTCGTTCAAATCTCAGGGGCCGCATACCTACTTGGGACGGGCTAAAAAGCTAGTTCTTGGACAGACTCTAAAAGTTTTAACCCAACCCATAATGTGCTTGGGCTAAGTCCATACTAACCGCTCTAGAGGTAGAAAAATTTACTTTTGCTATTTTTCCAAAATACATATTTTATACGGAAAGTAGGCCACTAGACAGTTTAAGTGCCAAATTTTTAAAGCCAAATGATTGTTAGTTCTAGTTGTCACTTAGATATTGGCAGTTTTTAACTCATTTCTGTGTTTTTAAACAAAAGCATATGCACGCACTCAAAATTGTCTATAACTTTCGACGAATAAATTATTTATTCTGCTAAACTCTATTAAGCTTATTTAGGTACGTACGCACAACTCATGATTAGCACTCATTTTTTTACTACTCCTAATAATGGGAACATAACAAACCCGAAAATCCACTAATTGTAAGCTAATTTATTAAGAACTATATGCTAAATCAACACGTTCTTCACGAAATTCTCAACTCTGTATACCCTACCAAATACTAACTAGTGCTCTTTCGACCGCAAGGACCCAACGCCGGAACTGTCCAAACACCTTTATATGCTAAACACACACACATATTCATCAAATGCTAAATTTGACAAATTTGATCTAGTGGTGAGCACTCTCCACTTCCAATCAAAAGGTTGTGAGTTCGAGTCACCCAAGAGCAAGGTGAGGATTTCTTGGAGGGAGGGAGCCGAGGGTCTATCGAAAACACTCTCTCTATCATAGGGTAGGGGTAAGGTCTGCGTATACACTACCCTCCCCAGACCCCACTAGTGTGATTATACTGAGCTGTTGTTGTTGTTGCTAAATTTGAAAATTTATAATTGTAAAAGTGTAGTGACTTTAATGGTAAAATTAAACTTAAAAATTAAACCCATCATTTAAATCTTGTATCTATCTTTGCCCAATCCCCTATATATATAAATTAGAAGAGCCCTGTATATGGCAAGAGAAAATCCAACCTTGCCTTCTCCAAAACCTTCATCCAAAGTAGTCCTTTCTTCCGAGCTTTTGCAGTTTGTTTGATCCAAAAAAACAAACAATGTTTACCAATGTTTTGAAAGAAAACTCTACCACCAGCCAAACTAGAAAAATGGCAGGTCCTCTCTTCCAAAAGAACTGCTTGGAGACCATAAAAAGAAGGAAACAAAGGTTTCAGACTTCAAACCTTGTATTAAAATGCTTAGAGGAAAATGGATTTTCTCAAACTTTCAAAGACTTGTTATCTTCTCTACCAAAAGCAAAGGGTTGGCTCAGTCCCCATTTGTACAAATACCAAGGCTTTTGGCTCACAGCATTGCACTTACACGGTACTCTTTCCTTTCAGCACTGCTTCCAAGCTCAAGACTCTGATATTCTCCTCATCACAAGTCCCAAATCTGGCACCATTTGGTTAAAGGCTATGGTATTCACTTTAATCAATAGAATGTCACACCCTATCCTTTCCCAAGAACACCCTTTACTCACTATTAATCCTCATGATTTAGTTCCATTTTTAGAATTGAATTATGCACAAGAAAAGAATCCCATTTCACCAAATTCTTCTTTAACATCACCAAGGCTTTATTCTACTCATTTACCATATGTTTCTTTGCCAGAATCAGTCAAGAACACAAAGTGCAAAATAATCTATATGTGTAGGAATCCAAAAGACACTTTTGTTTCACTTTGGCATTACATAAGCAAGCTAAGGAGTCAAGACTCAAAAATGATACCGTTCGAAGAAGCTTTCGATATGTTCTGTAATGGATTTACTATGGCAGGACCTTTTTGGGATCATGTTTTAAGTTATTGGGAAAAAAGCTTGGAAATGCCTCAAAAGGTGTTGTTTTTGAAGTATGAAGAAGTGAAAGAGCAGCCTTGTTTACATTTGAAACGCTTGGCTGAGTTTTTGGAGTGTCCATTTTCTTTAGAGGAAGAAGAATCAGGATTGGTGAATGAAATAATTAAGCTGTGTAGCTTTGGAAATTTGAGCAATTTGGAGGTGAACAAGAGTGGTAAGACAGTGTTTGGCAATGATAATAGAGTTTTCTTCAGGAAAGGTGAAGTGGGAGATTGGAAGAACCATTTGACTACTGAAATGGTGGATAGACTTAATCAAATTACAGAAGACAAGTTCAATGGTTCGGGTTTGACGTTATAAATGGATGCTTGAAAATAATTAAGTATATCATTATTTGCAAATAATTAAGTTCAATACAGGCAAATTGCCAAATACTCATATGACTGGTGAAATATCTCAATAAACATGTCTGATGAGTAATTCAAGTGAAATATAGTATATGATTTCTACTACAACTTTATTTCATGGAAATGCAACTTCAACTTTCAAATACTCTGTTTTGACTTAACTTCGAATAATCTTTGTTTTTGATATTCTACCAAATATTGTCCAAATGCCTATGAATCTTCTTGGTTTGTGTTTTCTCCATTATTAAGTCATGCAATATTTGTTATTCATGTTTTACACGGTAAAAACCGGTTAGTCTTTCGTACGAATTGGTTTAAATCGTAATGCATTGGATCGGAGAAGCGTCTTCATAATATCGGGTTGAGGTCCGAAGTCAGGTCACCAAGCTTCGAATGCGAGGGACCGATCAATGTCGAGCTCGATATCATTATCGATCTCGAATCCAAATCAAACTATGATGCAAAGTGAAGTTATCGAGCTTATGAGGCAGAGACCGAGCAACACTAACCCCGAATCAATACAAGGATTCGAGTCAGAATCGAGCTCGAGTCAAGATCGAGAGCTCGAGTCAATATCGAGCTCATAGACAAGAGTCGTTGCAATCCCACTAGAGGAGAGAATCATGGCAGGAATTATGGAAAAACTAATTTATCATGGGTCTCCCACTATGTATTTTTAATTATATCTAAAGTAGGATCCCTCAACTATAAAGGGAATGATTATTATTTCTGTAAGGATCAAGTTTTGCATACATTATAACTGAGATATCATACGCCCCTATATTGAAGAGTTATCCTTTTCTAGCTTGATAAATTAATTCATCTTGTCTAATCTATAAATCATCTTCTTCCCAACTTTGCTTATTTTTCATTCACTACAGTTAACATTTGTTATTTCTATTCATTTTTACGATTTGTGTCAAGCTATACCACATACCCTTAGAACTACGTACAAATTTATCTCTATCCGTTTTTCGGGTAAACACATGCCACAATATTTGTCTCAAACAGTATTATCACAGCGTCAAACTAAATCTAGTGTTAACTTTCTTTGCTTTATTTTGTGGTTTAAAGGTAAGATAATCAACAAGATTACAATTGGAAGGAATAATTGCATTAAACTTTGAGTTTCTGAAAGAATTTAGGTTCAATCACCTAGTGAACGTAAAAAGAAAATTATATTTCAGATCACACAGTAAGCTGATTAATGCACACATTTTTATGTAGAAGAACATGCAGTCATTCGCACAGATTTCACTTAAGTTAGGGTAAATGGGTTTGTAAACTTCGTTGAAACTTTTTTGAAAACTTTACTAGCTCTTACTTTCTTCTTTCCCAAAATAAAAGTTCAGTCTGATAGGTAAAGTAATTTAGCATAATAAAAATTGAGTTGTTAGCGAAAAATCTAAAAAATGTTGAAAAGTAAAAAAGAAACTGAGAAGAAGCAAAACGTTAATTATAAGCTAAAGTAATGATTTAAACCTATCTCTATTGCGAGTTCAACTTCCTTTTCATTGAAAGTTGTTTATCAAGAGTGACCATTAAAAATGAGCAATATTATCCAACAGGGCAATTAATGGGTTAATACTATTTTATATAACTTCGTACATACAACATTATAGAACCAAACAAAGTATAGCTGTTAAAGTGTACCAGATTTTGGATCAAAATAAAATATATAATGCTTCAAAAGTCTTACATTATGTACGACATATATAAAATTAAACGAAATATAGCTGTTCGTGAAAGAAATATCTGATATTAAATCATTTGAAATTTGGAGGCACTTCTAGATCCAACGATATTTTATTTCTGTCGCAATAGCAGAGAACGAATCTCTATACTGAGTAGGTGACATTAATCCACAACTTTGCACACCAACATTTGTTTACTGAATTAAAATGAATTGTTGTAGTAATAATTTTGAGGTTATTAAAAATATTATAGTTTCCTAATTTAGCAATTTACACCATATGTTAGCAATATTATAGCAACGTCAAAATGTCAAAATGTCTTAGTTTGTTTTGGAGAATAATGAGAAGAATTATCCTACCCATGACTTGAAGTTGAAGGCGATTGTGTTTGCACCGAAGATTTAGAGGCATTACTTGTATGGTATATCTTGTGAGATTTACAGTAATCACAGTAGTCTTCAACACCTATTAGCGAAAGGATTTGATTTGAGGCATCGAAAATGGTTTGAGTTGCTTAAGGATTATGACATCACTGTCTTATATCATTCGGGTAAAGCTAATGTGGTGGGTGATTCGTTGAGCGGAAAGGTGGAGAGTAAGAGTAGTTTTGCATACATTCCAGTTGAGGAGCATTCAGTGGCGATAGATGTCCAAGCTTTGGCTAATAGGTGTGTATGATTGGATATTTCTTATCCTAGTAATGTTCTTGCTTGTGTAGTTGCACACCCGTCCTTGTTTGAGTGGATTAAGTCTCCCATTATGATGATCTCTATTTACTTGTACTTAAGGATACGATATAGTGAAGCGGCGCCACGAAGGTTGTCATAGGTGATGATGGTGTTATGCTACTTCAGGGTTCGCTTTGTGCGTGAAATGCATATGGTTCGAGGGAGTTGATACTTGAGGAGGTTCACAATTCGCGATATTCTACTCATCAAGGGGTTACAAAGATGTATCGTCACTTGAAATAATACTATTGATGGCATAGATTGAAGAAAGATATTATTAGACATGTCTTACGGTGTTTGAATTGCAACCATGTCAAATATGAGCATCAAAACCAGATGATTTGACTCAAAAGATAGTTATAGGGGAGAAAAAATGGGAGCACATCACCATGGAATTTATGGTAGACTTGCCACATACTATAAGGAAGTACTATTCAGTTTGAGTCATTATTGATAGATTGACTAAGTCCCGTGTATTTTATACTAGTCTTGACTATTTACTCTTTGGAGAAGTTGGCACAGATTCATATCTGTAAGATAATTCGATTGCATGAGGTACCTATTTATATCATACTAGATCATGATACATAGTTCACGTCTCACTTTTGTAAAGTGGTACAACGTCAGTTGGATACACATATTCAGCTTAGCCACCTTTTACCTTGTAGTCTACTGGTCAGTCCGAACGAAAATTTTAGATCATTTAGGACATGTTGGGAGCATGTGTGATTTACGTTTGATGTCATTGGGATTAGTTTTTTCCTTTGTTGGAATTTGCATATAATAACAATTACTAATTTATCATTGAAAATGCATCATATGAGGCTTTATATAGTTGGTGGTATCGTTCTCTTATTGGTTATTTTGAGCACGAAAAGGCTAAATTGTTGGGGTACGGATTAGGTACGATATGCCTTGGAGAAGGTCAAGTTGATTCAGGAATATTTCACATAACTCAGAGTAGGCAAAAGAATTTTGTGGACGGGAAGGCTCGTGATGTTATGTTACATGGAAGATGAGAAGGTGCTTTTGAGAGTCTCGCCCATGAAGGGTATGATGAAGTTTGGAAAGAAGAGTAAATTGAGTCTGAGGTTCATTACCCATTTGAGGTCTTAGAGAGAGTTTGTGAGGTAACTTATAGGCTTGTTTTGCCTTCTAGCCTATCGGGGGTACAATAGTATTTATATTTCTACGCTTCAAAAGTAAAATAAGGATAAGTTGCATGTTTTATACTCCAGCATGGTACAACACTAGATGAGAAATGGCCTATGAAGAAGACGCAGTGGCTATTTTTGATAGATAGGTCCAGAAGCTAAGGTTTAAGGAGATTGATATGGTGAAAATGCTATGGCAGGGCCAACCAAGTAAACAGGGTACTTAGAAGATCGAGTCAGAGAGTTGCAGAGCAGATTGTATACCTTTTTGATAGTCTAGGTATATTTTAAAACGGGTTCGAGGACGAATATTTATTTAAGATATAGAGAATATAACGATCTAACCAGTCGTTTTGAGTTTTAGTACTCTGATAGTGACAACAGAATGAACTTAAAATTTGGAACATATAATACATCTCTCAAAATTAGGTTTGTTAGTATAGTTGTCTTTCAATGTGAGTACTTTGACATCTATTCCCTGTAGGTACTTGCACTCCATTACCTCTTCAATTATCAATTCTTTTTAGATCATTTAATACCTCCTTATGACGAGTAATATGATGTGTTTCTCCTGAATCTATTATCCAATCACAATCAAATGCATTGGATAACAAGGTAGTTATACGTGCCAAATTGGAATAGCATTCACTTGCTGCTGGAGGGTTTTTCAACAAGGTCAACAATTGCTTATATTGATCCTCTACAAAGAATGCCCCTGTGAATCTCAGCAAAATTTCTAGGTTCAGCACTTGCCGCATTGATATATGTTTTGACACCTTCAGGTTGAGTTTTCTTCTTGCTTTTGAAATCAAAAGGAGACCCAATAATTTTGTCGCAATTTTCCTTCAGACAGCCCTTGCATCCACAATGATCACCAATTAAACTATGTTTCTTCCCTTTCACACCTTGATCTATTCCTCCTAACATAGTCAGTGACTCTTTATTTGTATCTATCAAACCAAGGACTCTTTGGCTTTCCTCTTGTATTACTAGAGCATACTCCTGGTTTACAGTTAAAGCTAGAGTTTTTCAACAACACTTGGCTTAGCATATGAACATAGCTCTCATTCACCCCACAAGAAATTGCAACAAACACAATTGATGAAAGAGATCAGAGAAAGGTTTTGACTACTAATAATTACAGCCTCATCCTAGTACAGCTAGAAGATCCATCTCATCTCATAAGTCTTTCATTCTGGTATAATATATTGTAATAAAATTCATACCTTGTGTTAGTGTTCCTATTTCTCTCTATAGATTATAAATTCAGGTCAAGTTTGATTTATCAAATCTTTCCTTGAATTCACGCTAGACTTTCAACGAGTCACAAGCATAGATGATACTCGGCATCAATTCTTATGACATGGTTTGCCCAATCCACAAAAGGACTATTGTGTTGCATTGCTCCCATTGAGCTGCTAGGTCTCCATTATGTGAACTCTTCACACATGTACTTTCTACAAACCCTAGCTTGTTCTTTGCCAATAGAGCTAATTGCATTGATCTACTCCATAATTTATAGTTTTTTCGCCATGTATGCTTAAATTCTATTAAAGCTATACAGGGTGTATCAGATGGCCGTAGATAGAGCGGATGACAATGGTCAAATTGAAGATCTGAGGTTTTTCCCATGGTGGACCTTCCTCGATCTTTGACAATGGTGGACAAGCTTGATAATAGAAAGAAATAGTCTTTCAAGTTTTCAATTGCTGCTCTAATACCATGAAAAATTATGTTGAATTCAACTTCAGAAATGAATCTAAAACATGCAAGAGTCAATGAAACATTTCTAGAGAAAGAAAGTAGAAAGAAGGAGAAGTTGATTCATATTTGTTGTAATTGAACTCATACAATAAAGAAAAAGGATGTGCTCCCGATAAAGAATCTGTAGCCGGCTCTTAGCTCTACATGTGCTAAGAGCAAAGAAAAGAACTAAACTACCTTCATTTAAGTAACTACAACTATTATTCTTTTAATACAAGGATTAGTCTCTAAAGAGTATCATTCATAAAGCACCCACAAAATCTTTTACCCTTTAAACTTTTAATACCATAAAGTCTTCTTCTTTTTTTTCCTTTATGTCGTGACTTAAAATCTCACTAAGTCATGATAGCAGCTAACTCATCCTGCTAGGTAAGCCCACCGATATAAGTCACTTCTATAAATTGAAACCAACAGAGATAATGAATGAAATAGCCAAATGAGTTCAATACAACAATCACAAGAACTAGTAGTACAAGTCACGAGCTACTAAGAATAAGCGTACAACTCCAGTTTGAGGAAAGATACATCATCAGTTTGAAATTTACATAAACAAAAATACAAATTCTAAACTACTACGAAAAGATAGTAGCTTGTATCTAGAGTACTGGTACGTCTTCAATGCTAGGCCCTCGAACTCCGCAGTCGCTCATCTCCGAATATCAGCACTCAAGGTGCAGAAGTATAGTATGAGTACAACAAACCCCATGTACTCAATAAATATCTTGACTAGCCTCTGTGAAGTAGTGACGAGGTTTTCAAGTCAAAAAATACTCATTAATATAAGTTGTGCAATTAAATTACAATAGAAATAACAAAGTAGATAGCAAGAACAAATACGAGAAGCAGTAAAATGATTAATTAAAAGAAATAACGATCAGGTTCCTTAATATCACAACCAACCATTTTCTTAACAGCTCAGGTCATGAAGTTAAGGCAATTTTCACGAATATAAAATTGTCAAACCACGAATCTTCCTAATCAGAGGAATGCGTTCAAGATAGCAAATCAAATGGCACGGCAACACCATTCATGCATTTACCATATCCTCACCCAAACATATGCATGTATGTCAAATCAAATGGCATGACAACACCCTTTGTACATTTATCTCATCCTCATCAAGAATATGTATAACAATACCAATGAGGTAGAAGGAATACCAATAATATTATCAAATAAGGCAGAAGTATATGGATAACGCTAATAGATAAGGTAGGATGCATAGAAGTAACGATATCAAATATGGTAGGAGAACATAGATTTCAATAACTAACGAGGTAGAGGGTTTGGAGAAAACAACAATAAACGAGCAAAAGGCATAGAAGTAAATAAAACAAACAATAAAGAAAGTATGAATGTAACAATAATAAACAAATAGAAGGCATGGATAAAACCATAACAAATAAGGTAGAAGGAAAAGACTTAACAATAATAAGCAACATGGAAATCATGGGTACAACAAGAACAACTCATGGTAAATGCATAAATGTATATGTAAGGAAACAATAATCCTCGCCTGCACGTGCCATGAACTCTCACCCTTACTTGCACGGAAACACCCTTCGTGCCATTATCATAACGCTCTTCCTCACCAAGTACGGAAACACTCTTCATGCAATAATAATGATAATATCAAGAATCATGAGAACACCCGTCGTGCATAAATAATGATGTCAAGATGCACGGAACACCCTTCGTGCATAAATCACTCTTCCTCACAAGCACGAAAACACCCTTCGTGCAACTCACTCTTCCTCACTAGCACGGAAATACCCTTCGTGCAATTAACTTTTCCTCACCAAGCATATATACATCAACACCAAGAAATAAAGGAAGAATGGATAACATCAAGAAGAGTGATTAAGCATAATACACCATGTGAACGATAATCATAACATATGTACCAATAAAAAATCAATAAACTTCAAGAAACCATTTGTTTAAGTATATCAACAAATCTCAAACAAGATATTTAACATAAATATGAACCCAAGTATCTCAAGAATAACAAACATATTATTCTTGAGATATTATCTAACATAACCGAATTTTACGCATCAACAGTTTCACAAACAACCCATCATATTCAATCAGGTTGTAATAATATAATGCATGGACCCTAGCAATTATATTTGTGCTCGTATTATCATTGAAATCAAGTAAAATATAAGTCAAGAAAATCACAAAATTCAATGATGCACAAAGAATCATATAATCAACCCCGACCATGGATAACCTTAGCACATGCATATACGCTCATCACTGAGCATATGCAT
>AWOL01S0001149.1:0-35078 GCA_000715115.1 Nicotiana otophora | reverse complement strand
CCCCCCCATATAGAAAACAATATCACTCGAGTCAAAACAAACTTTATAAACTACCCTCGTACAAAAAAGGTTCGATCTTTAACATAATTGGAAAAGTCAACAAAATGTCAACCCGGGCCCACTTGGTCGAAATTAAAAATTAAGACTACATCCCCATTACTCATTCATCCCTGAGTCCAAATATGTGATTGATTTTCAAAACTGAATCCAAATCGACTCTCAAATCTCAAATTTTTATTTTTCAAAACATAGTAAAAAATTACTTTCAAATTCCATGATTTTGGTGTAAATATCTCTGTGAAATCAAGATATAATATCAAACTCTTTCAAAAATCGTCCCTTACCAAGTCTACTAAATACCGAAATACCCAGCTATTAACATGCTGCAAATGTTGTATTTGTGACAAGAGGTTTGCAAATGCGACCTCCGCAAATGACACCCTGGGATCGCAAATGCGAACCCAATCTGCCCCTAGAAATGTCGCAAATGTGACCCAATACTTTGCAAATGCAAGTCCCTGTTGCCCATTCTATTGTAGCAAATGCGACCATCACTGCGCAAATGTGAAGTCCCAGCTGCCAGCCCAATATGCAAATGCGACCAAATTCCTCGCAAATGCAAGAAAGCCTCTGCAAGTGCGGCCCTTTGCAAATGCGAACATACTATCGCAAATGCAAGGTGTGCAACAGCAGCAAATCTGAAGCTTCACCAAAAAGACTCCAAAATCATTCTGAAACTCACCCTGAACCCCTCGGGCCCCACACCAAACATCCACACAAATACATAAACCTCGTACGAATTCGCTCGCATGCTCAGAACATCAAAATAAAATATGAAATCATGAATCGAACACTAAAACGCATCATGCAAACTGTGAAACTCAAGAACTACAATATTCACAACCAAGCGTCTGATTCCTATCGAACCAACTTGGAATGACACCAAACTTTGCAACTAAGTTCTAAATGAAAAAACGGACTAATTCTAAGTCCTGGAATAACAATCATAACCCGATAATACCAAAGTCAACTCCTGGTCAAACCTATAAACTTTTCAAGCCTTCAAATTGCTAACTTCAGACAAAAAGGGCCAAATCATCCTAGGGACTTCCAAACATAAATTCGGACATACTCCTATGTCCAAAATCACTAGACGAACCTATTGGAACCATAAAACACGAATCCAAGATCGTTTACTCCTTGGTCAACTCTTCCAACTTAAAGCTTCTAAATTAAGAATTACTCTTTCGAAACAATCCCGAACTTCCCAAGAATTAAAACCAACCATGCACGCAAGTCGTAATACATCATATGAAGCTACTCAAGACCTCAAACCCCTAAACAAAATGTCAATGCTTGAAACAATTGGTCGTGCTGTTACGCTATCCTCCACTTAAATATACGTTCATCCTCGAACGTGCCTAGAGTAATTCCAAAGCCCTCAAATCACTATATGAATTCACCATACACATACCCATGGGTGATCCCATGTCACCACAATATATAAAAGCCCATTAGCACAACCGTGATTGAAGATTCTTTCTTCAACCTTAATCCATCAACCATAGAACAAAATTCCAAAAGTCGAAACTCCCTATACGATCATATTCTCGCATGTATACATTATATCATTATCCAAAAGCTATAGAAAATCATAAATATATTACCAAGATATAACCACACGACGTAACCCATCGCTCATATGTCCATAGCAATATCTCTAACCATAATAATTGTCCATTACCAAACCCGGTACTAGTGAAATACCTTATATCAAATAAAACCTTATTGTAAACCTTCGCAACACTGCTAATGATGAAAGAAACATGCAGAAACTCATAACCACCCATGAAATCAATAAGTCGTGAAGTTCTCTTGTTCGATAAGGATTATTGATAAATTCTGAGTTGAATAATAGTATTATTCTTCCAAACATACCTTGTCCCAATCTGATACCACACATAAACCAGATATGTAAGAATACATGTGCATGATCAAAGAACATCAAATTTCAAAATCCTGGACTATTATAAGTGACATGCTAAGGGGTATGCATGTGCAAGTGTGATAACATTGCTTAAATCAAGTGAATAATAGAAACATCACAGCATGAAGCTTAGCAATCAATTTAAGCTATATCATAGCCTACGCACTACCCCGAACATGAAAAATACCCTGTGCACGCACATGGGCTTAGCCCCACACATGTACACCACTCAAAGCATGTAGTTATCACAAATAACTTCGGCAACTAGTGCCTCAACCAAGTGTAGGTACGATACTTACCTCAAGCAAGCCAAATCAGATACCGAGCAATCAAAATAATACTCTAGAAATGCCATTCCACGCGAATCGAGCTCCGAACGGCTCGAAACTGGCCAAAAGAAACTTAACATCATTAACTAATTCCAAAGGAAACAAACTCCAACGATAAAGGTCGAATCGTTAATCAAATACTCAAAGTCAACCCTGGCCCGCACCCTAGAACCTGACAAAACTCAAAACATCTGACAACACATTCGAATTCAAGTCCGACCATAGTGGTTTCACTTAAATCCAACTCTGTATCGATGTTCAAAACCCAATTATTCACTTTAGGAAAGCTTAGACAAAAAATCCCAATTTCTCTTTTAGAATTATCAATCAAATCAAAATCGAAGATAGAATCATGTAATATAATAAAAACTGAGTAAACAATACTTACCTTAATCCATGTGGTGCAATTCCCCTATAAAATAGCCTAAAATAGAGCTCCAAATCTCCAAATATGATAAATTTAACGAACCCTGGAAATATGGTATAAACTGCCAGGGAATCCCCATTTGCGGCCCCTGAGTCGCATCTGCGACAACCGCTTCTGCGGTCCCCAACTCACATCTGTGAGAATGCCTCAATAGGTCTCTCGTTGCATCTGCGACCAACCAGCTGCATCTGTGTCTACGCAGGTGAAGTTCCACAAGCGCAGAAGCGCAAATCCCCAGCCTTATCAAACTCCGCAGGTGCACAACACCAATCGCATGTGCGATGAAGTATCTGCGGTACCAACTCTGCAGAAGAGGAACTCTCCTGGGTGCCTCCTCTTCGCATAAGCGATCCAACACTCGCATAAGCGATACTGCACCTGCGGCCAAAACTACGCAGGTGCGAGGAACCATCACCAGATCTGCCCACAGTGATCAAAACAATTTGAAACTTATTCGAAGCACACCCAAGGCCCTCAGGACCTCATCTAAACATGCCGACAAGTTCAAAAATATAACACAGACCTACTCGAGGCCTGCACATAATAACATCAAAATCACGAATTGTACCCTAAATCAAACTTAATGAACTTTTTAACTTTCAATTTTCAAAACTCATGTCGAACCATATTAAATCAACTCGGACTAACCTCAAATTTTGCACACAAGTTTTAAATGACATAAAGAACCTATTCCAACTTCCGAAACAACAATCTGAACCCGATATCATCAAAGTCAACTCCCAGTCAAACTTATGAACCTTCTAAACTTTCAAATTGCCAACTTTTGCCAATTATGGCCAAAACCTTCTAGGAGCCTCCAAATGCAAATTCGGGAATATGCCCAAGCCTAAAATCAGCATCCGGACCTAACGGAACCATCAAAATTTCGAACCAAGGCCAAATGCACAAAAGTCAAACTTGATCAACTCTTCCAACTTAAAGCTTCCTAGTTGCGAATCATTCTTCCAAATAAATCATGAACCACTCGAAAACCATAGCCGACGATACACACAAGTAATAATACATCATATGAAGCAACTCATTCCCTAGAACCACCTAACGGAATGCAAATGATCAAAATGATCGATTGGATCGTTACATTCTCCCCTACTTAAACATACGCTCATCCTCAAATGTGCCAAGAGTCGTTTATAAGCCACCAAATCATAGTATAAACTCACCATGCATATACCCATGGGTGATCACACGTCACCCTAATCCATGTAATCCTGACATCAACACATAACCAAAGATCCTTACTTTAACCTTACTTCGTAAACCTTAGAACCCCATTTCCAACATCCGAAATTAATTACGAGACCCGAATTTTGCATCTACACATTATATAAGTCTGACCAAACTATATCAATACATAACCATAACCCAAAGTGTAATCACATGATATACTTCATAACTCAGGTACTCGTAGCAATAACTTCTGACCACAATAGCTACCCAAAAACAAACCCAGTGCCGACAACAAACCTCATATCGAATAAAACCTTGTTCTAAATCTTAGTACACAACCAATGCTAAAAGAAATACGCAGAAACTCTTAACAACTCATAATATCAACAAGTTTTGGAGCACTCTCGCCCAACAAGAACCATAGCCTAAATTCTAAGCTGACTAGCGACGTTGTTCTTCCAAACATGCCTTAATCGAATCTGATGGAACTCATTCCAAGTCCAAAATCCCATATCAGCTAAATCAAGCTGCTCGACCATCATGCCACACCAATACTACCTAGAGCCACATAATATAAAATTCGTGCACCAAACAAGAAATACCCCGAATGCACCCAACGATGGAAAGAGAGACAAATGAGAGAAATGTCATGCAAACTCTATAGATACTACCACAAAGCGCATTGTTATGAACCCATCACACAAAGAAGAAATAGAACACATGAGATAAGCACAAGGATCATATCCCAACATAACTCTGATGCGATGCGTGACCCAATCCATACACCGGTCCACATGGAATACTTCAAGCCATGATGCTCACAATCAACAACCATATACCTATCAACGACAAGCACATGCAGTGCATGACCATAACCATGGGGAAACATGTAGCACAATATACCACCATTAGGTGACACCATAATAAAGGCGCAATCAACCATTAAATATCCCAAGAGCCATCCCGCTGGAATTCTACCACAAGGCCTAAATAGAACCGCATCACGTGTGCAAATAATCAACAATCTCACAATACATCATATTCTAGAAGAGTAACACATAGAACATACTAGTAGCCTCCCAAATCAATCCAATCCTCCCAACATAGGTAGATAACCTCCAAAAGTCCACAATAACCTAACCATAACACATATTATCAGTTGTCTAACTTTGGCAATACCTTCACAGTCCGCAACCAAGAAATAATATGCCTTTGAGAACTCCCAGTCTCCAAATTCCTAGAATACCAGAATCACCATATCCAATCCCAACTTGACCACTCAAGTAACTGACACATCCCTCAAACACATTATCATCCCATGAGAAATACTTCCATAATTCTTTTGTTCCATATATCAAAATCTAAACACCAGTAGTTGATCAACCAGGCGATTACCATAATACTAATCAAGCATCCACACGTCAAAATATAGTGCGCCTTCTAAAATTTGCACCCTTCACAGGTGATACCAAATAGTGCCAACATTCTTCTAATCATCTAAAACCATTAAAATATTGTCTATAACTCTTGAACTTTCCTTCAAAACTGAACCGCAAACTTGTACATGCAAATCTCAATCCTACACGACGCACCGCTTCTATCATACCATCATATGAAAGCACGAGAATTGTATTATCAACACTGAGTCACAAGAAAGATACATATTCCATCAGCCAGGAACTTTCCATTTGACTCCATCTAGGAGAAAATTCACTACACATAAAAAAGCTCCTCATGCATGTAGAAAACATCGGTCCTAAGCCATGGTAGAAATCACCGAGAACAGTTTAAAACCCACTAGCACAAGACCAAGTCATTAGAACTGAATCCCTCCAACTCTACCAAGTCACACTTGTAGCCAAACCCAGGAGTATTACCATAAAACACCGGTAAAGCCTTACAATGATAAAAGAGCCAATCATTTCTATTAACATGTTGATCCAACCTACTACCATGATATCCTATTTCTTCGATTTCTTTTCGAATTTCCTTCAAGTTAACACTTCTCCTTGCCAAGACACCATAATCCCAGACCAAATATCACCACAAGTGATCCTAGCATAGAACCACATCGTCCTAAAGCCTATAAGCCATTGTATTCCCTCCTAAGCACCCAAAATACCGCATCCGAGATACTCACTCCGAAAAGACCTTATGTAAATCTGAAGGTGTTTCCTTAACCTCTATGATACTGAAATGTAAAGTCCATAATGACACAAAATTACCATGAGTCTCGATACCATCCAATGTAAATCTCATATCTTAGCCTTTTACAAATTCGGAAATTCCTCAAATACCATATATTAATCTTGAACCCATTAGAACCTTCCCGAGAGCCATCCACCCTACTCTAATCTCGAATGCACTGCCAAAACAAGTCGAATGACTTGTGCTCCATTAGCACATAAAAACCTAAAGAAGTACTCCACATCTCTAAGCAACTGATTGACTCCCTACTCCCCGCACACTACCTCTACCATGAATAACAAACCCGAATCATTACAAGATTCCCAGTATTCCCATATAGTATAGCACATCATACATCCAGCAATTCCCTTGCTCAGGTCATCCTCAAAGCCAACCTCTTCAAATCATAATAGATTCCCAAATATGCATCACACCAAATCCCATATAACACATAACCATACAATTTGATCGTCGATTGCAGACACTCTCACTTGGATCAAAGCCATAGAACATAACATAAGATAACCCACAATACCCTTACTCCATAGCTACCATGATCTCGTACTGTAATTCAACTGAATCATTTACAACTCACGTAGCAAAAATCATAAAATACCTCAAATCACCCGCTAGTGCATATCCTCCCTCGTGACAGTCGTGCAAATTTCCTCAAATGATACAAACTCAAATTGCAGCACATAATCTACTGATAGGAAGAAAACTCTCCGTATAAACATCATAAAAGAAATCACACATTCGTAGACCACCTCCCAGGAGATAACCCACCTGCTCAGTCCCAAACTGACATTTCTTTGTGCCCTTTCATGGTCACAACCACTATGCAATCACCTAATCCTCCCGAGTCTGAACTCGTCAACAAGACATAAGAATTTGATTCATTCTACAATTAACATAAAAGATCCCTAACACACTCATAACTCAAGACTATACAACACATCAAAACAGAAATCGAGAATCCCCTAGTTATTTCACATCCCAATCAAAATTATTCTCATCACATACAAACCATCTAAGCTTTTCCCGCAGTCACATAATTCACATCATATAGCTATGCAACCACTCACTAAGCCATCAGTCCCACTTCTAGGAATAATACCGGACATATAATTCCAAATGCACATACTCACTCAACTGAAACCACCGAGCCCAAGCTGCGGTCTAACCTGGCCTCAAGGCCTCCAGACTAGCCTAACACCACAACACAGAGACACATATCGCACCTCATCCATATCACAGGCCATTAGTGCACAACTAATATCGAGTGCTCAACATCACATATGAGTGAGTGGAAGAAATTCAAAGTGATACACTTCAAGCTGAATCAATGCCTCACGATAAGGAAAGAAAGATGGGAAGTTTATCCTAGATGCCCTGTAGCCTCTTGAAGATAGGTATGAACGTCATCGTACCGATCCGTAAGACTTTACTAGACACTTGCTCGTGACTCGTACAACCTATGAACCTAGTGCTTTAATACCAACTTTTCACGACCCAAAATCTATTTAGTCGTGATAGCACCTAACCCAACCCGCTAGGTAAGCCAAATAATAGTCAATATAGTTCTAATGAAATAACTAAATTTGCATACAATATCCTAAAGACGGTAGTACAAGTCATTAGCCAGTAAGACTTAGATTTACAAAGCTGGTATGACATAAATACAACATCTGTTTGGAATGTACATAAGTAGAATTCAAATATGAAGCTACCAAGGATAGGTGGTAGTCATATCTGGAACATAGGTACGTCTTCGGCATCAGCTCCCACCATACACAACAGCATTAGCTCCAGGATTTGCACGCAAGGTACAAAAGTGTAGTATAAGTACAACCGATACCATGTACTCAATAAGTAGTGTTATTAACCTTGGAGAGGTAATAAAGCAAGAATTATAAATAATACTCGCTATCATCTATACAGTTCATAAATTTCCAGCAAGTACAAAACAAAAAATATGTTCAAAAGATGAAACAATAGATAAAACCACATTGGTGTTCTCAGTTTCCTAAACATATTCTGCTCAGCCAACAATCCAGCATATAAGGAAGATATGCAAATAAATCAAGTAACAACCAAGGAGATTGCAAGTAAAGATGAAGTAAAATAACCAAATATCAATCTGTTGAGGCACGCAAGCCGATCCAAATAGAATTCACATCACGACTCTCAGACCCACATCAGAACCTTAGTAACCGAACCAAACCAATAACCGGCTCTCCCAGAGCTCACATAAACCAGAAACCCATCGGTTTCTCATAATCCTTACACACCATCAAGAGAGAAACATGAAAGGGTGACCCTAGGGGGATGGATCCACATCCACGCGCTGTATGGAAAACTCACGTGCTGCACGGACAACTCACATGCTGCGTGGACAACTCACGTGCTAATAATATCAACCGCACAGACAACGCATATACCAATAATATCAATATCTAGATCCACACGGACAACTCACGTGCTGCATGGACAACTCATGTGCTAATGATATAACAACCGCACAGATATCTCGCACGCTAATAATCAAAATCAGCCTGACGTGGTCACATGCTCAATATCATAATCTGCCCGGCATGGTCACATACACAATATCATAATTTGCCCGGCATGGTCACAGGCTACCAGTCCAAACCATATCACATATAAAGCAGATATGCAAAAATATATATACATGATCAAAGAACATCATATTTCATAATCCCGTTCTGGTATAAGTGACATGCTAAGTTGTATATATGTGCAAGTGTGATAACATAGCTCAAATAAAGTGAATACATCACAAAATAGAAACTATTAGGCTCAATCAGGGGATTAACCTCTATGAAACCTTAAACATGGCTCAAATAGCTCACAACAGGGGTACAAATAAGAGAAACATCATATCATGAAGCTTAGCAATCGATTTAAGGCATGTCATAGCCTAAGCACTATCCCGAACATGGAAATTTCACATGGGCTTAGCCCCACACATGTACGCCATTCATAGCATGTAGCTATCACAAATAACTCTGGTAACTAGTGCCTTAACCAAGTTTAGGTATGATACTTACCTCAAGCAAGCCAAATCGAATACCAAGTAAGCCAAACAATACTCTAAAAATTCCATCCCGCACGACTCAACCTCTGAACGGCTCGAAACTAGCCAAAAGCAACTCCAAATCATCAAATAATACTGAAGAAAATAAACCCAAACGATAAAGGTCAAATCTTTAATAAAATACTCAAAGGCAACCAAAATGTCAACCCGGGACCGCACCTTAGAACCCAAAACAAATTACAAATTCCTATAACTCATTCGAATACGAGTCCGACCATACTAGTTTCACTCAAATCTGACTCTGAATCGATGTTCAAAACCCAATTATTCACTTTAGGAAAGTTTAGGCAAAAACCTCTGATTTCTCTTTTAGAATCAATAATCAAACCAAAATCGAAGATAGAATCATGTAATATAATCAAAACCGAGTCAAAACTACATACCCCAATCCATGTGGTGAAATTCCCCTTCAAAATCGCCCAAAACCGAGCTCCAAATCTCCAAATGTGAGAAACTAAATGAACCATCAAAATATGATATAAACTGCCAGGGAATCCGCATTTGCAGTCCCAGAGTCGCATATGCGACAACCGCTTTTGCAGTCCCCATCTCGTATCTGCGAGAATGCCTCAACAGGTTGCTCGCCGCATCTACAGCTATGCAAGTGCAGTTTCACAAGCGCAGTAGCGGAAATCCCCAGCCATATCAAACTTCGCAGGTGTACACAATCAACCGCATGTGCAACAACGCATCGGCGTTACAGCCTCTACAGAAGCGGAACTCTCCTGGGTGCCTCCTTTTCACAAAAGAGGTCCAACACTCACATAAGCGTGATCACACCTACGGCCACAACTTCGCAGGTGCGAGGAACCAGCACCAGATCTGCCCATAGTAATCAAAACAATCTGAAACTTATTCGAAGTACACCCAAGGCCCCCCGGGACCTCGTCCAAATATACCGACAAGTTCCAAAATATAACACGAACCTAATCGAGGCCTGCACATAATAACATCAAAACCACGAATCGTACCCCAAATCAAACATTGAACTTTGTTACTTCTAACTTCCAAAACTCATGTCGAACCATATCAAATCAATTCTGAATGACCTCACATTTTGCACACAAGTTCCAAATGACATAAGAACCTATTTCAACCTCCGGAACAACAATCCGAACCTGATATCATCAAAGTTAACTCCCGGTCAAACTTATGAACCTTCCAAACCTTCAAATTGTCAACTTTCATCAATTATGGACAAAGCCTTCTAGAAGCCTCCAAATGCAAATCCAGGCATATGCCCAAGCCCAAAATCACCATCCGGACCTAACGGAACCATCAAAACTTCGATCCAAGGTCAAATGCACAAAATTCAAACTTGATCAACTCTTCCAACTTAAAGCTTTCTAGTTAATAATTATTCTTCTAAATTAATCCCGAACCACTTGAAAACCAAAATCGATGATACACACAAGTCATAATATATCATATGAAGTAACTCATGCCTCGAACCACCAAACGGAATGCAAGTGCTCAAAATGACCGGTCGGGTCATTACACCTCATATAAAATAAAACCCCATTCCATACCTTTGCAACACTTCTAATGATGAAAGAAACATGCAGAAACTCATAACCACCCATGAAATCAATAAGTCGTGGAGTTCTCTGGTCCGGCAAGGACCGTTGCCCAAATTCTAAGCTGAATAACAGTATTATTCTTCCAAACATACCTTGTCCCAATTTGATAACGTAAATTCCTGATCCAAAAACCTCATCTCGCGTAGTACAAGATGCTCAACTGGAAAGTCACATTAAAGGCCATATGGAACCTCATACAACGTGCTCCATACACCAAATAAGCAATAACGCAAATACCACAAATAATAGTAAGTGGATCAAATAAGAGATCTACCAAACAAGTTTAATAGGTAGAGCAATATAAATCATAACCCTATGAACCATATCCACAGGAGAAGCAAAACACATGAAATAAGAATAAGAAATCACATCCCATCATAATATCGTTACAACGTGCAACTCGATCCCACATACTACCGTTAGGGCTCGCAACCTGATCCAATCATATCGATCCACATAGGAATACCCATCGAACCAATAATGATCTTGCTCACTAAAAACTTACGCATCATCATCGAGCACTATTAGGTGCATAAATACAACTAGGGAAGAAGAATAAGCATAATACACTACAAACAAGGTTAGCAGGGCTAAGGTGCAATTAGAAAATCAATATCACAAGAGACATCTCGCTCATATACCACCAGAAGGCTTATATAGGACCACAACATGTGTGTGAATAATCAAGTAATATCACAACCCATCATAGCAAAAGCAAGTAACATGCGAGATAGATCAGGGCGTGAATAAGATCGGTTCCACCCGATGACTCACCATAGCAAAATATGCAATGTGTAAGCAAATCCAATCTAGTGAAAAATACATCTCCTCGTTAGGCCTGGCAATAGGATCCCAAACCGATTCACATCATCCTAGATAAGTAAATAACCTTCCAAAGGTTCACAGCGACCTACCCATAACACATACAATCAGCAGTCGAGTCTTCAACACACTTTTACAATCTGTAGCCAAAAGAATAGTCTGCCTTTGAGAATATCATGTCTTCAAACCGCAAGATTACAAGAATCCCCATACTAGATCACTAACTCTCCCACTTAATTGACTAACACGTCACATATACACAATCCGATTATGCAAAATAATCCCATAAATCTTCTGTGCTACATAGAAAAACTTGAGCATCAATAGTCACCAACCATGCGATTTATGAAATACTAATAAAACCTCTGCAAATCAATACACAATATGCCTTTTAGAACACACACTCTCCTCAAGCGATACAAGATAGTGCTAGCATCCTCTACACATCTAAAATCTCTCATGCTCTCTAGAACTCCTAACCTTCTTTTCAAGACTGAATCGCAACCTCGTCCATACAATCTCAATTCCACATGGCGCACCACATCTATCATGTTATCTATTAAATTGCGACAATCTCATAATCATCTTTAAATCACAAGTAGGATATACATTTCATCAACCAAGAACCTTCCACTTAACTCAATCCAAAAGAACATCACAACACGCAACTATTCTTCTATACCTGTGGAAGACATCAAACTCAAGAAATGGTCAAAACCATCATGAATTCTTCTAAACCCACTACTACATAGCTCAACCATTAGAACTAGATTTATCTAAATCAACCAAGTCACGCAAAATGCCAAACCCAAAAGTAACTCAAACTGAAATGCTCGCTCTAGAGAGATTTTTAATGAATCTGAAGCTATTTATTTCATCTCTCAAACACTGCCATGTAGAATCAATAATGATATAGAGATACTACAAGTCTCGGCACCATCCAATGCATATCTCAGATCTTAGACACACATAATTTTGAAAATTAGTAGATACTACATATCAATCTTGAACCCACTAAAACCATTCTCGAAATTCATTCACTCCGGCCAAATACCGAATACATATCCAGATATGCCGAACAAGTAGCGCTTCACTAGCACATTAATTCTACGAAAGAAATAGCCGAGAAATTCCTCCCTTATGTACACAATATCCACATGGAAATATCAAACTCGAGCCAGTCCACAACCTTCATATATCCATAAGGTATAATACATCATGCATCCAAAACATTCCTTGCCCAAATCATCCTTGATGACACCCTTCTCAGACCTTATCCAATCTGTGGTACATCCAAATCCAGGAACTATAGCAACATATGCTAAACGACCTGATCATTGATGGTAGACTCTCCCACTTGGCGTGAAGCCACAACCACCTCATTTGATGACCCACAATACTCTTCCTTCTTAACTTGCCATGACCGTGTGTTGTTATCCAGTGAAATCTCCTCATAAGCTCTCACGGCACTAGTCGAAACATACTCCGATCATCTACTGAGTGCATACTCATCCTCATGATAGTCAAGCCAACATCCTCAGGTTCTCCAAAATAGTAGTATAAGTGTTCCGCTAAATAGAAGCCTCATACAAAACACACAACCTCGAATATTTTCATAGGAGATAACCCACCTGCTAACCTCAAACAGACATCTTACCGTGACCCTACCATGGTCACAACAACTAGGAAACCAATTAATTCTCCTGAGTCTGCATTCGCCAAGATATAAGAATCAATTTCATTCCTCAAATGAATAACTGAAAGATCCACTAACACATCAACATCTCAAAATGTACTATACATCAAGACGATGATCAAGTATCCATAGACCTTCCCAACCTATACGCAACATCACAAGCCGTCAGTGCACATATACTTTCGAATACTCAACATCGCACATGAATCGAAGAGAAAGAAATTGGATATTTAGGCTTCAAGATGAAATAAGGACACACGATAAGGAAAGAAAGACAGGAAGTTTCCTAGATGCCTTGTAGCCTCTCGAAGATAGGTATGGACATAATTATCCCGATCCGCAAGATTTCACTAGACACTGGCTCATGACTCGTAGAACCTATGAACCTATAGCTATGATACTAACTTGTCACGATCCAAAATCTCACTAAGTCATGATGGCATATAACCCAACTCTCTAGGTAAGTCCAACAGTATAAGTCAATTCAATAAATAAAAACCAACAGAGATAATGAACGAAATAGCCAAAAGAGTTCAATCCAACCACCCCAAGGACTAATAGTACAATCGCGAGCTACTAAGAATAAGAGTACAACTCCAGTTTAAGGAAAGATACATCATCTTTTTGAAATTTATATAAATAAAAATATAAATTCAAAAAATACCATTGTAACGGCCCGACCGTTCATTTTAACTATTAGCAATCCGTTCAGTGATTAGGGGTCTTGAATGACTTCATGTTCTCTATTATGACTTGCGTGCATAGTCGGATTTGATTTTCGGATGTTTTGGGATGTATTTGGATGAGTGATTCTTACTTTAGAGGTTTAAGATGAAAATATTGACCGAGGTTTCACTTTTGTGGAAACAACCCTGGAATGGTATTTTGATGGCTCCGATAGGTTTGTATCATGATTTTGGACTTGGGCGTATGCCCAAAATCTAATTCGAATGTCCATAGGTTAATTTGTGTTGTTTTGCCGAAAGTCGGCAATTTAAAGGCTTAGAATTTTGATAAGATTTACCGTAGGTTGACTTCATAGCTATCATGTTTGGATTTCTGTTTTGGGACGTGAAAAATATCCGTTTTGTCATTTGGAACTTGTCGCAAAGTTTGGCGTCATACCGAGTTAATTTGATAGGAATCAGACGTGCGGTTGTGTTTTTAGAAGTTCTTGAGTTTCATGTTGATTTCATGTGTTTTGGAGGTCCGATTCATGGTTCGGATGCTACTTTAATAATTTGATTGCGTGAGCAACTTTGTGTTTTGTTTTTAGACTTGTGTTAATGTTTGGTTTGGATCCCTGAGGGCTTGGGTGAGTGTCAGATGCATTGCAGAGTGTTTGATAGAGTTTAAGTTCTCAAGGTCTTGCAATTGCGAGATATGGATCGCATTTGTGATATTAGGTTGTAGTCTTCTAGGTTCGCATTTTGCGAACCTAGTGTTTGCATTTGCGATGGGTTAGCCTGGGTGAGGTGGTTCGCATTTATGATCTGGAGGGTCGCATTTGCGAAGTGCTTCATGTTTACAATTGCAAACTTTTCATCGCATTTGCAATGACAACATGGATGGGAGGGTTTTCGCTTTTGTGATAATTTCCTCAAATTTGTGAACCCCGGATCACATTTGTGACCCCTATGCCTGGACATAAAAGCTGAGGGACGGGATTTTAGTCTCATTTTCACATATTTGAACCTTAGACTCGGTAAGAGGCAATTCTGAAGAGGAATGTTCATCTACAATCATTGTGTAAGTGATTTGGATAAATTTCCAACTATTTTACATGATTATACGTGTGTTTTAACATCAAAATTATGAGAATCAAAGTGAAATTTTGGGAAACTTTGTCTATGTTTTGAAAAATTAGAATTTGAGTTTTGAGAGTTGATTTGGACTCGAATTTTGAAACAAAATACATGTATCGACTCATGGGGTTATGGGTAGTCAGAATCTACCCTTGGACCTAGGTTTTGATCAGACGGGCCCGAGGTTGACTTTTGTTAACTTTTGAGGAATTGTGTAAAGATCATAGTTTTAATCATTTGAATTGATTTCTCTTGCATTATTTGATGTTCATGAGTTGATTTTGGTTACATTTCAGACGAGCGAAGGTGAATTGTAAAGGGAAAGCTATTTTAGAGTATTGATTGAGGGATTTTGAGGTAAGTATCTTGCCTAACTTTGTATGGGGGAAGTACCCCATAGGGATTGGTTTGTTTGCACTATTTAAACTACGTGAAAGACGTGTACACGAAGTGACGAGTGTGTACACGGCTTATATGTAAACATTTGACCGGTTTAGACTCTTAGGTTCATATGTACATTAACATGAAGTTTCTTATCATGTTATATCCTCTATTACTAAATTTACCCTTAAATGCTTTATTTGAAGTTGATTGGTTCATGTTCTACCCTTTATTGCCAAATATCCTCCTAAATGCTTTTTGTTGCCTTTTTTCTTGCCATGTTATCTCTTCCATTGTCTACTTATCTTTATTTGAAGTCATTGTTACATGTTATCTTTTTCATTTTTAAATTATCCTTATTTGAAGTCATTATTACATGTTATTTCTTCCATTATGATTTATCCTTACTTGAAATCGTTGTTACATGTTATCTCTCTTATTATCGAGTTATTCTTATTTGAAATCATTGCTACATGTTATCTCTCCTATTTTAGTTATTCTTATTTGGAGTCATTATTACTTGTTATGTCTTTCATTATGAACTCATTCTTCCATTTCTTTGTGTTATTGTAATTCCTGTGTTGATTTACTTATCGTTCTCCTGTGTTATTGTTGTTGTTGTTGTGCTCGGTGTTGTTGAGCTGTAGGATAGTCGTGGTTGTGGTATTAACATTGTTTTAAAGATATATTGTGACATATGGGCACATGTGGTGCGAGTGCTATATTGTGTTGTTATATTTTTGGCACACGTGGTATTGTTGAGAGGATTGTCGGGGTGTTCGCACGTGAGTTGTTCGTGCTATTGTTATTTGCACATGTGGCATGATAATGTGGGCTATATATATGTGGGTTTGTGCATGTGGCGATATAAGGCGGGAATATTATTATGTGTGTGTGGTGAGACAAGGCGGGCATTTAATTTATTATTGTGCACGCAATGATATAAGGGGGTCTATGTCGGGGATGATTTGTGATGACCTGTGATAGCCTGGGGGCATTGGTCATGCATTTTACGTTTTGTTATGTTGTTTCCTATATGCTATTCATCGTCTTTAATCTTACTTGTTGACTCAAGTTGTGATAGAACACATGCACAAGCATACACCATAATGAATCACTTATAATGGTTTAAGAAGATGAACCATGATGTTTATTGATCATTTACATCTATTCATGTATACCTGCCTTCCATGCGTGACTTGTACTATTGGCATGTGAGTGGTCCGTACGGATATGAGATATTTCTATTATTGCCACGTGAGTTGTCCATGCGGTTATGAGGTATCGTTACTGCTAGCACGTGAGTTATCCGTGCGGATATGAGGTATTGTCACTCTCTTAGCACGTGAGCTGTCCGTGTAGACATGAGGCATTTTTGGTATTGGCATCTGAGTTATCCGTGTAGCACGTGAGTTATCCATGCAGTTGTGATTTGTAATGTGGGCACAAGATGCCAAGTGATTGGGGTTCGTGATTTGGGACCCGTGATTTTTGACTTTGAGGTGTGGTACTTCAGGGAAATTCTTGTATAAACCTTGTGTGAAAGCTGTTATTTATTGGGTTGTTACATGTTTTCCCTTACTTGGTTTAGCCGAACTTTAACTGTATTCTGCTTACTATACGGCGTTATTACATGTTTGTTCCTTGTTTCTAATTGTTGCTTCTAGATTTCTATTGCAAGTATTGTTTTGTTACTTTTACCATGCTTAGCTTTATATTGATATTGTTCCCTATTAGTTTCATATTCATACTTGTACAGGTTATTATGTCTAGTAGGTGTGTTGACTGTCCCTCGTCACTACTCCACCGAGGTTAGTCTTGCTACTTACTGGGTATCACCATGTTTTACTCATGCTATGCTTGCTGCATATTTTTGTGCAGCTCCAGGTATATGAGATCGCGCTGGTCATTAGATAGCGGATCAAGTATTGCTGTGGAGACTTCAAGGTATACCTGCCGTCGCATTCGCACGCCTCAGTGCCACCTTCTGAAATTTACTTGTACTGTTTATTTCTATTTCGGAGTTATTGTACTTAGAGATTTTCTAGTAAACTCAGTAGAGCTTATAACTTGTACTACCGGTTTTTGGATATTGTATATCTACTTGGGATTGTTGGCTTTATATAGAAACTTTCACTTTATGTTTAATAGCGGATTGGCTAAAATCTGTTATTAATTCAGTAAGTGTTAGATTTACCTAGTCTTAGAGACTAGGTCCCATCACGAATCCTAAGGAGGGATTTTTGGGTCATGACAAAGTTGGTATCAGAGCTCTAGGTTCATTGGTTCTACGAGTCATTAGCAAGTTCAGTAGAGTCTTGCGGATTGGTACTGGGACGTCTGTACTTATCGTCGATAGTCTATAGGACTATTAGGAAAACTTCACTTCTTTCATTCCTATTGTGTGACTTTATTGATTTCGGAGTTTGAGGCTTTGTCATTCTATTCTCTCATAGATGGTGAGAACATAAGCTGCAATTATTGATGATGATGCCCCCAAATCTAGTGTTGCTAGTAACCGGGGCAGAGGCCGAGGAGGAGCACATGTTATAGCTAGAGCACCAGCAAGAGCAGTTGAGGAGCCACCAGTAGCTTTGGTTGGGGGACAGGCACCGGAGGCTCCTGTTGCCACCCTGGGACTTCAGGAGACTTTAGTGTAGTTCCTGAGCATGTTTTGTATATTAGCTCAGACAGGATTGATTCTGGTTGCACTAGCTACTTCACAGACCAGGGGAGGAGCTCTGACTCCCACCCCTGTACTCCAAAGCAGTAGGTCTATATTGGTCAGGTTCTGGGTGTCATGCATGCACGTCCTGTTATTCTAGTTCAGCCTAAGGCCAGGCCAGGGGCATCTGAGGAGGAGCAGCTGAGACTTGAGAGGTTCAAGAAGTATCATCCTCCTACTTATAGTGGCCTAGATACCGAGGATGTGCAGGGTTTTCTAGAGAAGTTCCTCCGTATTTTCCGCACCATGGGTATTGTGGAGATGAGCGGAGTTGCTTTTACTACGTTTTCAGTAGTCTGGAGTAGCATATTAGTGGTGGCAGGTTTATAAGGAGGGTAGGCTAGCGGATGTATCGCCACTCACTTAGACTCAGTTTTCGGAGATATTTTTGAGGAAGTTTGTTCCCCAGACCCTTCGGGATTCATGGCGCATAGAGTTCGAGCAGCTACGTTAGGGCACTATGATAGTATCATAGTATACTATCATATTTAGTAAGTTGTCTCGTCACACACCTGATTTGGTCTCTACAGTTAGAGAGTGAGTCTGTAGGTTCATTGACGGGCTCAGTTATGGAATCTAATTCAGCATGGCACGGGAGTTGGAGACGGATGTACCATTTTAGCAGGTGGTAGAGATTGCTCGCCGATTAGAGGGTATGCAGGGCCAGGAGAGAGAGAGGACAGGGAGGCTAAGAGGCCTCGCTAACCGGGAGGATCTATTGATCCCTATTTTGGAGGCATGGTACATCATAATAGAGGTTTTGTGGGTTAGCTAGTTCAGTTTGCACTTCAGGCTTCACGTGGTATTTCAGATATCCATGGGTCCTAGAGTACCTATACCGGATAGCTTTCACAGCCATGTCAGTGGAGAGGTTGATTTGAGTGTGGAGATACCAGCCATATGGTGAGCGATTGCCCCAGACTTCGGACATATGTGTCATGGAAGGGTATTCAGGATATGAGTTCTGCTCCAGTTGCTCCTATACCTGCACCGCTAACTAGGGGTAGAGGTCAGGCGGGTGGAGGTCGCCCTAGAGGGGGAAGTCGTGCCCATTGTTATGCTCTTCCTAGTTAGGCGGAGGCTGATGCACTAGATGATGTCATTACAGCTATTCTTTTGATTGATTATAGAGATGCATTTGTGTTATTTCAATCTAGTCCCATTTATTGGTAAAATTCATCTTATCTTCCTTCAGATATGGTTGTGTTTTGTGATTCTTGTACTCTGTTCATGTGTTCACACCAGTTTGGGAACTCTATTGTGATAGCCCGTGTTTATCACTCTAGTTTAGTTGCTAATGCAGGTCATGAGACTTGGGTGGAGTTTCTATTAGCTAATACCGTGGGTTTTGATACGATTTCTGGGTGGTTTGGTCACGACATGTGATTCGGGTGTTCTACAGGTATGAGATTCTGGTACGTGTCATGGTTTTGGGTTCTATGAGGTTGAGTTAGTAGAATGGTTTAGTTGCTGAGATATTTATCTTACTCATGATTCTGAGTGGAGGATGGGGACCTGGTGTTCTTTGTGAATAGGTGTGTTTTGTCGGTCTATGCGTCGCGGTGAGGTCATATTAAGGTAAAATTTGTTGTGGTTGTTGTGTGTGTCTTGCTTCTTCATTGTGGATTGGATCCACAGTATGGTATCGGTGGGGAATTGTGCCTGTTTGGCTTGTTTGATAGGTCTCTCATGTGTTCCTCTTTTCATATTCAGCCATATTCGAGCTATGCTTGTTGGGTTTGGATTGTGATATATGTGCCTGGGTGGCATTCGATGTGGCTTGTTGACCGGATGAGTAGTTCTGAGTTTCGCATATGTTTTGCATTATTTTCAGTGTTGTGAAGGTTTGGAACAAGGTTCTAGTTGATATGAGTCTATTTGTTGTAATCGAGCTCGGTAATAGGCATATATTGTGGTCGGGGTTGATGCTATAGGCATATGGATGACGTGTTATGTCGTGTGATTATACCTTGTGGGTGTATGCATGAGCTGTTGTAGCCAGCTTAGGATTTTACAGTGTGTTTGTGTGATAATAGGGCCCTTGGTAGATGTGGAAATTTGATTCTAAGGCTTATCGACATGACTGGAAGGAATAATCTGCGGTTCTGATGGTGTTGTTGGGCTTGTGTGGATTGGGGTGACGTAGGATCACCCGTGTGTATATGCATGGTGATGTTATACAATGATTTGATGGCTTGGGAAAGACTCTTGGCACGTTCGAGGACGAACGTTTATTTAAGAGGGGGAGAATATAACTACCCGACCGCTCGTTTTGAGATTTAGCGATCCGTTCAGTAGTTTGGGATCTTGAATGACTTTATGTTGTGTATTATGACTTACGTGCATGGTCGGATTTGATTTTCAGATGCTTCAGGATGTATTTGAATGAGTGATTTTTACTTTAGCAGTTTAAGTTAAAAATGAATATTGAGGTTTGACTTTTGTGGAAACAACCCCGAAATAGTGTTTCGATGACTCTGATATGTTCGTATCGTGATTTTGTACTTGGCCATATGCCCGGAATTGAATTTGGAGGTCTGTAGGTTGATTTGTGTTGTTTTGCCGAAAGTTGGCAATTTAAAGGCTTAGAATTTTGATTTCATAGCTATTGTATTTGGATTTCTATTTTGGGACTTGGAATAGGTATGTTTTGTCATTTGTAACTTGTCCGCAAAGTTTGGCGTCATTCCAAGTTAATTTGATAAGAATCGGATGCGCGATTGTGTTTTTAGAAGTTCTTGAGTTTCTTGTTGATTTCATGTGTTTTGGAAGTCCGATTCATGGTTCAAATGTTACTTTGATGATTTGATTGCGCGAGTGAGTTCATTTTATGTTTTTATACTTGTGTTGATGTTTGCTTTGGAGCCCTGAGGGCTCAGGTGAATGTCGGACTTGTTGCAGAGTGTTTGATAGAGTTTAAGCTCTGCTGGTTTTGCAAAGATGCATCAGGTCTCGCAGTTGCGAGAAATGGATCGCATTTGTGATATTAGGCAGTAGTATGCTAGGTTCGCATTTGTGAACCTAGTGTTTGCATTTGCGATGGGGTCGCCTGGGTGAGCTAGTTCGCATTTGTGATCTTGAGGGTCGCATTTGCGAAGTGTGCCATGTTCGCAATTGCGAACTTTTCATCGCATTTGCGATGCCGGCAGGGATGAGAGGTTTTTCTCTTTTGCAATAATTTTCTCGCATTTGCGGGGTTCGCATTTGCGAACCACAGGTCGCATATGCGACACCTGCGCCTGGACATAAAAGCTGAGTGATGGGATTTTAATCTCAGTTTTACATCTTTGAATCCTAAACTGGGTAGGAGGCAATTGTGAACAGGGAATTTCATCTACAATCTTTGGATAAGTGATTTTGATCAGATTCCAACTATTTTACATGATTATACGTGAGTTGTAACATCAAAATTATGAGAATCAAAGTGAAAGTTTTGAAAACTTTGTCTATGTTTTGAAAAATGAGAATTTGAGTTTTGAGATTCGATTTGGACTCGGATGGTGAAACAAAACACATGTATGGACTCGTAGGGTTATGGTAGTCGGAATCTAACCTTGGACCCGGGTTTTGACCGAGCGGGCCCGGGATTGACTTTTGTTGACTTCTGAGGATTTGTGTAAATATCATAGTTTTAATCATTGGAATAAATTTCTCTTGCATTATTTGATGTTATTGAGTCAATTTTTGTTAGATTTGAGCCGAGCGGAGGTGAATTGTAAAGGGAAAGCTATTTTAGAGTATTGATTGAGGGCTTTTGAGGTAAGTATCTTGCCTAACATTGTGTGGGGGAACTACCCCGTAGAGATTTATTTTGTTTGCACTATTTGAACTACATGAAAGACGTGTACACGAGGTGACGAGTGTGTACACAACTTATATGTAAAAATTTGACCGATTTAGACTCTTAGGTTCTTATGTACATTAAAATGAAATTGTCTTATTATGTTATATCCTTCATCGCTAAATTTACTCTTACATGCCTTATTTGAAGTTGATTGGTTCATGTTCTACCCTTTATTGCCAAATATCTTCCTAAATGCTTAAATTAAAGTTGTTGCCTCTTTTTTTGCCATGTTATCTCTTCCATTATCAATTTATCCTTATTTGAAATCATTGTTACATGCTATCGTTTCCGCATTATCCTTATTTGAAGTCATTAGTACATGTTATTTCTTCCATTGTGATTTATCCTTACTTCAAATCGTCGTTTCACGTTACCTCTCTTATTGTTGAGTTATTCTTATTTGAAATCATAGCTACATGTTATCTCTCCTATTTGAGTTATTCTTATTTGGAGTTGTTATTACTTGTTATGTCTTTCATTTTGAACTCATTCTTCCATTTCTTTGTGTTATTATAATTCATGGAAATGATTTACTTGTCGTACTCCTGTGTTATTGTTGTTGTTGTTGTGCTCGGTGTTGTAGCTGTGGGCTATTCGTGGTTGTGTCATTGGAATTGTTTTAAGGTAATGTTGTGACATATGGCCACACATGGTGCAAGTGTTATATTGTGTTGTTATGTTTATAGCACACGTGGTATTGTTGACAGGATTGTCGAGGTGTTCGCACGTCAGTTGTCTGTGCTATTATTATTATTATTATTGATATATATATATATATATATATATATATATATATATATATATATATGTATGTATGTATGTATAGTATGCGCGTGTGGCGAGACAAGGCGGGCATTTACTTTATTGTTGCCCACGCGGCGAGACAAGAGGGGCTATGTCGCGGATGCTTTTTGATGACTTGTGATGGCTTGGGGGCGTTATTGATAATAGTTGTGTAGTGGTGTTCCTATCTTGTGTGAGTCATGCATTTTACAGTTTGTTGTGATGTTTCCTATGTGACATTCATCGTCTCTAATCTTACTTGTTGACTCGAGTTGTGATAGAATACTTGCACAAGCATACACCGTAATTAATCATTCATATCGGTTTAAGAAGACGAACCATGATGTTTATCGATCATTTACATGTATTCTTATATACCTGCCTTCCGTGCATGAGTTGTACTATTGGAACGTGAGTGGTCCGTGCGGATATGAGATATTGCTACTATTGGCATGTGAGTTCTCCGTGTAGTTATGAGGTATTGTTACTGCTAGCACGTGAGTTGTCTGTGCGGATATGAGGTATTGTCACTCTCTTAGCACGTGAGTTGTCCGTGCAGATATGAGGCATTTATGGTATTGGCACGTGAGTTGTCCGTGCAGTTGTGATTTGTAATATGGGCACAAGATGCTAAGTGATTAGGATTCGTTATTTGGAACCCGTGATTTGTCACTTTGAGGTGTGGTACTTCGGAAAAGTTCTTGTATAAACCTTGTGTGAAAGCAGTTGTTTATTGGGTTGCTACCTGTTTTCTCTTACTTGGTTTCGCCGAACTTTAATTGTATTAAGCTTACTCTATGACGTTATTACCTGTTTGTTCCTTGTTGCTAATTGTTGCTTCTTGTTTTCTATTGCAAGTATTGTTTTGTTATTTTTACCATGCTTAGATTTATATTGATATTGTTCCCTGTTAGTTTTACATTCATACTTATGCAGGTTGTTATGTTCAGTAGGTATCTTGACTGTCTCTCGTCACTACTCCACCGAGGTTAGTCTTGATACTTACTGATTACTGTCGTGTTATACTCATGCTACGCTTGTTTCAGATTTTTGTGCAGATCCAGGTACCACTGGTCATTAGATAGTGGATCGAGTATTGCTGTGGAGACTTCAAGGTATACCTACCGTCGCGTTCGCAGGCCTCGGAGTCACCTTCTGAAATTTACTTGTACTATTTATTTCTATTCTGGAGCAGTTGTACTTAGAGATTTTCTAGCAATCTCAGTAGAGCTTATGACTTGTACTACTGGTTTTGGGATGTTGTATATCTACTTGGGGTTGTTGGCTTTATATAAAAACTTGTGGGTTATGTTTAATAGTCAATTGACTAAAATCTGTTATTAATTCAGGAAGTGTTAAGCTTACCTAGTCATAGATACTAGGTGCCATCACGAACAAATGGTAGCTTGTATCTGGAGTGATGGTATGTCTTCAATGCTATGCCCTCGAACTCCGAAAACCGCTCATCTCTGAATATCTGCTCGCAACATATATAAGAATAGTATCAGTACAATCGACCTCATGTACTCAGTAACTATCTTGACTAACCTCGGTGAAGTAGTGACGAGGTTTTCAAGTCAAAAAATACCCATTATTATTACCTAGGTAGTTAAATTGCAATAGAATAACAAAGTAGATAACAAGAACCAAATACGAGAAGTAGTAAAATAATATATTAAAAGAAATAACGATTAGGTTCCTCAATATCATAACCAACCTTTTTCTTTATAGCTCAAGTCATGAGGTTAAGGCAATTTCTACAAAAACAACATAGTCAAACCACGAATCTGCATAATCAGAGGAATGCGTTCAAGATATCAACTCAAATATCACGGCAACACCCTTCGTACATTTACCTCATCGTCATCCATACATATACATGTATGTAAAATTAAATGACACGACAATAACCTTCGTGCACTTATCTCATCCTCACCAAGAATATGTATAACAGTACTAGCGAGGTAGAAAGAATACCAATAACATTAACAAATAAGGCATAAATATATGGATAACGAGAACAGACAAGGTAGGAGGCATAAAAGTAACGATAGCAAATAAGGTAGGAGATCATAGATTTAAATAATTAACAAGGTAGAGGGTTTAGAGAAAACAACAACAAACAAGCAAAAGGCATAGATGTTAATATAACAAATAAGAAAAAAAGCATGAATGTAACAATAATAAATAAATAGAAGGCATAGATAGAACCATAATAAATAAGGTTGAGTCAAAGACGTAACAACAACAAGCAACATAGAAGCACAGGTGCATCAAGAACAACTTAGGATAAAGTCATAAATATATATAGATGTAAGGGAAAAATAACACAATATAATACACGTCTCTTGTCCTCTCCTGCATGGAAATACACTTCGTGCTATAAACTCTCATCCTCACTTGCACGAAAACATTATTCGTGCCAAACATTATATCGTTCTTCCTCACCAAGCACGGAAACTGTCACGCCCCGACCTCGGGGAGCGCGACCGGCGCTCAACCGAGATAACCCGGTTAAGCAAGCCTGTTATATGCCTTCTACCCAACCTTGCCTATTAATAATATAAGAACTAGTACAGGTGATAGACAAGAGAAGAGTCAAGTGTTCCACAATCTTTTCCATTACTAAAGTATATTCATTTATGATTTCCAAAATATAATAAGTTTACTGATATGATGAAAAACTATTCTCCCAAATACCAACACTTACTAGTTTAATTCTCAATATCATACATCACCCACAACCTGTCTACGGGGCCTCTAAGTACAACCGAAAAGAAGAATGGAAGTGTCGGCGATAAGGCCCCGGCTATACCTCAAATGACATGAAACCCGAAACAGAGTAGGGCTCACCAAAATCTGCTGAATAGAGATAACTGCTAACGAGAATCAAAATTGTTCGCTGACGAATCCACCTGCATCCATTGAAGATGCAGCGCCCCCGACAAAAGGGACGTTATTACATATGAAATAGTACTAGTATGTAAAGCTAAATGTACTCTTTCAAAATAGAATGCCAATATAAGAAAGGGAAAACCATAGAAATATCAAGTCACAATTAACAATATCCAAATGCCCAGTTAAAACATAACAACTTTCAAAATACAAAAATAATATATATATTTTTGGTTGGGAGATCATTAGCACCGATATACCACCGTATTTTTAGCACGGAGTCCGATCACGCCCGATCGGCTAGGCCATCTCCCCACGAACAATGTGGTTTGACATGCGGTATGAAATAAATGTGTTACCAAGAGTAGTATCACCATTTGCGCAACATGACATCCGATCACCGCCCGACCAGCTAGGTCGTCTCCCCACATATGCCGTGTGAGTCGACATTAAATCCAGGGCTATGAACAATCTCATCCCAATTAAGGGGAATAATCACAATCACATCAATATTTTAATCTCATCCTACATAAGAGGAATAATCACAATCCACTCCTACACCGACACGTGTAGTTTCGAGTGTGGGCCTTACAACCCACCCTTCCTCGGTTTGCTAATGATACTCCCAAAAATATTTTATTTTGCACACAAGGGAAACGAAAGTACAAATATATTTTATATTCACTTTTTAACCTTTCACACTGTATATATAGCTTCGTTAGTACTTTCAACCATTCATAACATCATTCTTTCCTTGGCTCTATTGGCCATACATATGATTTTTCATTCATGGCACGGTGGCTGTATCTCATATTCCACACTTTAATTTATTTCCTTTCATGGATCATCATCATAAATATCAATAAATAGAATACTCCAAAACTTACAACTTTAGGTTCATTAGTAATGAAGACTTTAAACACAATGGATTTCTTTCCAAGAAATGGAGTAAAATGATTGGCAATCAAAGCACAAGTTAAAATCATAAACGAGTAACACATCATTTATTTTTGAAATACTTTTCTCCAAAAGGGCAATACACAATTTCAACTCATGAATATATAAGAGCTCAAAACACGTTGGAAATACTTACAAAGCATAGCATTAGTTGAAACAATCACATTTGGGCACGACTTGAGTACATAAGCTTTTAGGCAAATCTATTTTCGAAGTCAATTTGGAGTAGTCGAATCAAGGCTCATTTCGTAACCTTTCTTACATCATTTTATTTAATTGGCACCATTGGCCACAAGTATAACTTTCATTCTTGGCACGGTGGACACACTTTATATCTCCAACTCACTTCTTTCACTTTCAAGCATCTTTATAGATTATCAACAATAAGATATTTCTACTCAAGACTTTAAATGCATATTTGAACAACTAACCAAATTAAGGGTCTTAGGCACATGTGATTTCTTACACAATTCGACCTGCTAGTTTTCATTAGAATCACATATTCAAATCATAACATATCAACACACAACTCATGCTTAATCACCTTCTCCAATAGTGACTCGACATACAAGAACGTTTGGAATACAAATTGAACGCATATATCTTTTGACACAAGGCTTGTTCGGAATAATCAATTTATAATAAGCAATACAGGACTTACAAGGCCATTGTGGGATTCAATTCTAAAAGGGGAGTTTAGCCAACATACCTCACTTTGAGCTTTCTTTAAATCACTACAATATTCCGGAAATCCTAGCAACATCAATCTATTTAGAGACATAACAAAATTGAGCCATTCACTTTTCCACACAAGCATAAAAATACCCTTCGTGCAATTCACTCTTCTTCACCAAGCATATATACATCAACACCAAGCAGGGTAGGAAGTATGGATAACATCAAGAAGAGTGATTAAGCATGATATACTACGTGAATGATAATCACAGCTTATAAACAAATTAATAAACTTTAAGAACCTCATTGTTAAAGTATCTCAACAAAGCTCAAACATGATCTTCAACATAAATATGGAACCCCAAGTATATTAAGAATAACGGATATAGACATGTGTTCATGATATAGGTATTGTTACGATCGACTTTAGTACATCAATAGTCTTACAAATAGTCCATCATATTTAATCACATTGTAATAAACTAAATCATGGTCCCTAACATTGATATATGTACTCATATTATTGTTGAAATCAAGTAAAATACAAGTCAAGAAAATCACAAAGTTCAATAAGGCACAAAGAATCATATAATCTACTCCGAGCATGAATAACCCCAGCACATGTATATACGCTCGTCACCTCGCATATGCATCATCCTCACATGTAGCAAATAATATCATTTTATTAAATAAAATTTCTCAATAAAGCATGGCAAGACACTTACCTCTTTCCGAAAAAAGATCAACAATCCAATACGACCTTCCTTTTGGAACAAGCCTCCAAACCACTCGAATCTCATCAATTATTATTCAAACAAGTCAAAACAAGCTTTAACAACTACCATCGTACAAAAAAAGTTCGATCTTTAACATAATTGGAAAAGTCAACCAAAAATTGATCGAGGTCCACTTGGTCGAAATCTGAAATTAAAACCAATTTCCGATTATCCATTCATCTCTGATTCCAAATATGTGATTGGTTTTCAAAACTGAGTCCAAATAAGCTGTCAAATCTCAAATTTTTATTTTTAAAACATAGTAAACAAATTCCCATAAGTTCCATTCCATTTTCATGATTTGGGTAATATCTTTGTGAAATCAAGATATAATATCAAAATTAAGTGAAAATCATATATCCAATTGATATGTGTGAAAGTCTCCTTCAAAAATTACCTCTCACCAAGTCTAGGGCTCAAAATGTGATAAAATAAGCCTAAGTCCCGAAATACCTAGCTTTTAACAAACTGCAGATGTCGCATTTATGACAATAGGTTCGCAAATGCGAACCCAGTCTGCCCCAGGAATGTCGCAAATGCGACCCAATACTTAGCAAATGCAAAGTCTCTGCTGCCCCTTCTCATGTCGCAAATGCGACCATCACTTTGCAAATGCAAAGTCCCAGCTGCCAGCCCAATGTCGCAAATGAGAAAAAATTCCTTGCAAATGCGAGGTCCCCCTGGCAAAACCTCCCACCACAAATGCGAGAAAGCCACCGTAAGTGCGGTCCTTCGCAAATGCCAATGGACAATTGCAAAGAGGTCTGCAACACCAATAAATCTGAAGCTTCACCAAAATACTACAAAATTATTTTGAAACTCACCCGAGATCCTCGGGCCCTATACCAAACATCCACACAAATATATAAATCTCATACAGACTCGCGTGCAAGCTCGAAACATCAAAATAACATATGAAACCATGAATCGAACAGCAAAATGCATCATGCAAGCTATAAAACTCAAGAACTTCAATACTCACAGCCAAGCATCCGATTCCTGTCAAGCCAACTAGGAATGACACCAAACTTTGCACCCAACTTCTAAATGACATAATAACATATTCTAAGTCCCAGAACAACAATCCGAATTTGATAACACCAAAGTCAACTTTCGGTGAAACCTATGAATTTTTCAAACCTTCAAATTGTCAACTTCCGACAAAAAGAGCCAAATCATCCTAGGGACTTCCAGATACTAATCTGGACATATTTTTAAGTCTAAAATTATCAGACGAACCTATTGGAACTATCAAAATACGAATCTGAGATCTTTACTCATAAGTCAAACTTTGATTAACTCTTCCTACTTAAAGTTTCTAAATTGAGAATTACTCTTTCAAAATAATATCGAACTTCCCGAAAATCAAAATCAATCATGCACGCAACTTGTAATATATAACATAAAACTATTCAAGACCTCAAACCCCAAAGGAATGCCAATACTCGAAACGACCGATCAAGTCGTTATACTTCAACTCCCTATCGATTCAAACTAATTCACAACNACTTCCCGAAAATCAAAATCAATCATGCACGCAACTTGTAATACATAGCATGAAGCTATTCAAGACCTCAAACCCCAAAGAGAATGCCAATACTCGAAACGACCGATCGAGTCGTTATACTTCAACTCCCTATCGAGTCAAACTAACTCACAAAAATCGAAATGAATGGAGCATTTCTCAAAACAAATCGCAGAGACGATAATAATCATGATTTATAGGGAATCAACGAAGAGTCACACAAGCATTTATTGTGGTAATAAACATAGAGGTCAAACTCTTGCATATCTCCACCTTGTGAAATCTTCCCACAAAACCTGTTATAACTCCGTTGAAGAGCTGCGACGGTTGTTTTGTTAAGGCTGCTGGAAGGCTCCAATAAATATTGTTATGTTTCAAATCTAACCGAGAATTACTCTTTCAAAATAATATCAAACTTCCCGAAAATCAAAATCAATCATGCACGCAACTTGTAATACATAGCATGAAGCTATTCAAGACCTCAAACCCCAAAGAGAATGCCAATACTCGAAACGACCGATCGAGTCGTTATACTTCAACTCCCTATCGAGTCAAACTAACTCACAAAAATCGAAATGAATGGAGCATTTCTCAAAACAAATCGCAGAGACGATAATAATCATGATTTATAGGGAATCAACGAAGAGTCACACAAGCATTTATTGTGGTAATAAACATAGAGGTCAAACTCTTGCATATCTCCACCTTGTGGAATCTTCACACAAAACCTGTTATAACTCCGTTGAAGAGCTGCGATGGTTGTTTTGTTAAGGCTGCTGGAAGGCTCCAATAAATATTGTTATGTTTCAAATCTAACCTCGCTAAACTCTTCCCAAATGTTAGCTTCAAGAAGTCGAATTCAAACTTATTATGATCTAAATATTCTTTCAAATATTGTCTTGTCTTTGCCAAACAAGAACGAAATATCTCCTTCAAGCATGTTGCGTGACAAGTCAATGTTGTCAAAGCTCCAACCAGCAAAAGAACTAGGCACAACGCCTGTTAACTGGTTGTGTCCAAGGTAAAGATGCGTGTGTTTTCCAGCTAACTTGCCTAAGGATTCTAGGATTATTCCAATGAGTTTGTTCCTATCTAAACGAAGGAACTCGAGATCTGACAGTTGGGAAAGTGAAGGAGAGATTGTACCATCAAGATTGTTGTATCAAAACTTACTAAGAGATTCAAGGACCGGCCCTGAAATGTTTGTTTGACTGATTCTCAAGAATGTGAGTTTTGAGAGCTTGCTCTGCTTGGGTGGAATTGGACCTGAGATATTCTACATATTGTTGATGACCAAATATTGGAGGTTCGACAGGTCTCCGACGGCCGGGGAGAGGTGGCCAGCATAATAAGTTTTGAAGATGTATAGGCTAGTCACTCGATTGGTCTTCTCGTCACATGAGAGAGTGGATACATCCCAATTAGTACAACAATCAATTTTGGGATCTCATGAGCCCAAGCCATAGGAGTTGCTGAAGGATTTCTTGATTTTCAGGAGGGCTTTTGTCACTTGGATTGCACCTTTCTGAGAGATGTAGAGAATTGAGAGAGAAAAAGAAAGGATGGAAACTACAGAGGTTTTCATTTTATGAAGCAGAAAACCGGAATGTGGTGTGATGTGTATGATAATTTGATGATAATACTTATATTTTGTGGTTTTGGCAATTTCTCTTAACTGGTTGTACCATGTAACAGTTGTAATTTTGCGGTATTGAGTACTGACACTTAAATAAGAGAAAACTGGAATTTAACTTCTAAAATCTACTTATTTTGGAAAGCTTCACGTTTTTCAAGTGGTGTCGTTCTCAGTGGCGGATCTACATAGTTCATTATGGGTGCTCAAGCACCCATTGTCTTTGACTAAATCTAGTAAATTTACATATGTAATTAACAAACAATTTGGATAAGTATTGAATGATCACCCATAACTAAATTTGTTTTCCCTCTTTTTTTAGAATTTTTCTCCCCGAGCACCCACGATTTTAAAATCTTGAATCCGCCACTGGTCGTTCTTATATATGCAAATTTAAATTTTCGTTTTACCTTATTATACAAAAATTTGCGACGAGACTATTGACATTCCTTGGCATAAGGTACATTTAGCCTTAAATGTTGAAACTAGTAATGTCTATCTTTCCTCTATTCATATATACATATTAAACTGACTTCGTATTTTCACATGAGAGTTGGGTTGTAATTTTACCAACATCCCATTTTTTGAAAATTTTGCCCAATTAAATACAAAGCTAAATTCACCCACTTAAGAGGAAACCCTCGAAAGGTCTGCTTCCTTTTCCCTTCTTAATATGTTTCCTGTTCTGTTTTTTCCAACTGCCCTTTGGATAATGTTTTGGTCAAAACCTAGTGTCAAGGAAAAAATATGTATTTTAATAAATGAAGATTTGAGCTATTAGATGAAGATTTTAATATATAGATATTTGTAATTTTCCAGGGATGTCATTTTAAAGTAGTGATTAAAATTTAAAGCTATTCGATAAAAATTTAAACTATTTGGTGATGTTTTGACCCATTTCGAAAGGAGCTTTGAGGGTTGAAGTTCGTAGGAGTTGAAATCCAGTTTTTGTATAAGTTTGTATAATATCGTATAATTTTCTATAACAATATAAAAGTGCGTATAAATAACTCTTATACACTTTTATACAAGGCTAATAGATTATCTACAATAAATGTATAATATTATATATGTTATGAATACAATAAACTAAGTGGTTGTCCATTTAATTCTTACATCACATACATGAATCACTTGTTTTCATATGTATCTATTTAATATGTGACTTCATTCTTTGTTTTTGGGGATGAACCTTTGTAACTATAAATATAGCACTTTTCGCTCATGGATTACATACTTGAAATAAGAAGAAAGTTCTCTCTCCCTCTCTGCATCTATTGTCTATTGTCACGATCCCAAATTTTCTCCGTAGGATGTCGTGATGACACATAATCTCTAAGACTAGATAAGCCTATCAATGCGGAATAACAATAGAAATCTGAAATAAATAATCTTCAAATTCACATAATTTCAACTCCCAAAATCCGGTAGAAATAAGTCACATGCTTCTAAACATTTATTCTCAATGTATCTATATATATATATATATATATATATATATATATATATATATATATATATATATATATATATATATATATATATATCAGGATCCAAGGAAAATAAGGAAGCAACATAATAATGAAAAAAGGGGACTCTAGAGTCTGCGGACGCTAGCAGATATACCTCGAAGTCTCCGTACACAGGTAGCTCACTGATGTCTGGACTGGTAGGATGTACCTGGATCTGCACAAAAAGATGTGCAGAAGCGTAGTATGAGTACACCACAGCGGTACGCAGTAAGTGCCAAGCCTAACCTCGGTAGAGTAGAGACGAGGTCAGGTCAGGCCCTACTGGAATAATAAAAGACAAGGTGAAATGTTTAATAATATGTAACGACCCGGCATGTCGTTTCGAGAGTTATAGCCCCATTTTCTCTATTTCTGCTTTCTTTTGTTCTATTCAGATATATTATGATATATCGGGTTAGTTGGTTCGGGTTCGGGGTGATTTCGGAGTTGATTGAGACACTTAGTCTCTAAAGTAGAAGCTTAAGTTGGAAAAAATCAACCGGACGTTGACTTATGTGTAAACGACCTCGGATTTGAATTTTGATGGTTTCGTTAGCTCCATTAGGTGATTTTGGACTTAGGAGCGCATATGGAATGTGATTTGGAGGTCCGTGGTAGAATTAGGTTTGAATTGGCAAAAGCTAGAATTTTGGCGATTTTGGCTGGCAGTGAAAATTTTGATATCGGGGTCGGATTGGATTTTCGGAATTTGGAGTAGGTTCGTGGTGTCATTTCATACCTGTGTGCAAACTTTGAGGCCATTCAAACTTGATTTGGTTGGTTTCGGCATCGTTGGTGAAATTCAGAAGTGTAGAAGTACTTAGGCTTGAATCGAGGGGTAATTTGGTGTTTTGATATTGTTTTGAGTGATTCGAAGGTTTGACTAAGTTCGTATGGTATTTTAGGATTGGTTGGTATGTTTGGTTGAGGTCCTGAGGGCCTCGGGCGTGTTCCAGATGCTCAACGGGACATTTTTGGACTTAGGGAGTTGACAGATTTTCTCGTGTTATTGCAGACATTTTTCTTAATCGCGTTCGCGAGGGAGATCTCGCGATCGCGTAGATCATCTGAGAGGTCAGCTAAAATTGCTCTTCGCGTTCGCGAAGATAAAGACGCGATCGCATAAGGTTATCAGGCAGTGCACCATGAACGCGTGGGCTAGGCCGCGTTCGCGAAGAAGAAGTGAGGTAGTAGTGGAGTTTGAGTGTTAATCTTCGCGGTCGGGTGAGGACAATTGTGATCGCGTAGGTGTGAGCAGCTAGTGAATCGCGTTCGCGTGAGGTGTTACGCGTTCGCGTAGAGTAAATTTATGAGAGAGCGAAGTGGTTCTTAACGATCGCGAGGCCTTTTCCGCGATCGCGATTAAGGAAATCTGGGCAGCAGTGTTAAATTTCAAAATCGAGGGTTTGAACCCATTTTTCATATTTTGAGCTAGAGACCACGGATTTAGGCGATTTTTGAAGGGACTTTCGCAGAGTTGATTGGGGTAAGTGTTTCTCACTTGGTTTTGGTTAAATTCCATGATTATATCATCTAAATTGTGATTTTGGGTGAAGAATTGGGGAAAAGTGGAAGAGTTCTTGAGATGGATTTTTGAGGTTTTGAAGGAGATTTTGTTATCGAATTTTGGTAAATTTGGTATAACTAGACTCGTGAGTGAGTGGGCTTTCGGATTTTTTGACTTTTGTCAAATTTCGAGACGTGGGCTCGGGGGCCGAGTTTGGGCCGATTTCGGATTTTGGCTATAATTTGGTATTTTTCTTGTGGAATTGATCTCTTTAGCCTATTTTGATCATATTGTATTGTTTGTGGCTAGATTCGGGAAGCTCAGAGGCCTATTCGAGAGGCAAGGGCATTGCGGAGTAGAGATTTGCTCGGATTGAGGTAAGTAACGATTGTAAATCTGGTCTTGAGGGTATAAAACCCAGAATTTTGTATCATTTTACTATTTGGAGGTGGCGCACATGCTAGGTGATGGGTGTGTGGGCATGCACCGTTGGAGATAGTGATTTGGTCAGTCCCGTATCATTTGTAAAGTTGAATATTTTGTTTAAACTATATGAATGTTATGTGTTTTAGAAAGAATTTCTGTAAATCAGGTTGGATGCCATGTTTAGGCCTTATGCCAGTGTTGTTTGGACCCTTGGAGGTCTTTTCTTGCTATCCTCTCATTGTTTTTGATTTAAAATCTATACTCAGTCATGTTTATACATATTTACAGCATACCTCAGTNC
>AWOL01S0001146.1:0-17460 GCA_000715115.1 Nicotiana otophora | reverse complement strand
TTTTCTTCAATTGCTTTAGCTTCTGAACTGTCCAACCCTCTTTGTACTTGTTGTTCATGATCTTCAATATTTGTAACCTCAGAGGTAACATGATTAACTTACTTTATATACTTTTAAATATTATCTCATTTTTGGTCCTACATTAGTTTGCTTACGACGCATTTTTTACGTACGAAAATATAGGGTGTAACAGGTCTCCTTTGATTTTTGCCTTTGGGGAAGGGTGTTATGAATTGGTGCCTGAGGGGCGGTTGTCAGAAATAGTGGTGTGCAGCGGTTCAAAATCGAATTGGTATTTCTTATGTTGACAGCTCGAGAGAGATGATCTTCGAAGAGGCTTGGAGTTGGTAGCAATTTGTTATCTCACGTGCTACGGAGATGGATTTTGATTTAATACAACATTTGAGCAGCGAAGTATGAGGGAGGACGTGGCGTGAAGTGTCTCGCGGTAGCTGAATTACTAGTAGGTCAAGTATAAACAACAGAGGTCGGGAAGTCGCTTAATAGAGATGGTTTGACCGAAGTGGGAGTGGAAAAGTAGTATATGGATTATGTGGTAGGAGAGCCACGTGACTTGAGAAAGTGTAGAACAGTTTGGGAATCATGATGGAAGGTGATTTGGTCTACGAATTTTATTTGGAATGACGATTACTGTACATAGAAAGATTGAATATGGAAGAAAGGAGTTTGTTTGAAATTAAGAGGGGTGTGAAGATTTGATTTTCGTTTCAGATGCAATATGACTTGAGTTCGGAAGGTATTGTTGAACTTTCCATTGATGTCAATGGGGAAGGAGAAGACTTATACAGTTGGTGGGCGAGCATGGGCTCAAGAGAATTTACCGATTACGTATTAGTTGTAACTAGTGCAACGTCATTGGAAGATGTCGGCATGGAATACCACAGGTGGGCTATCTCCTGTGGGTAGGTTAGTGATTGTGTGGTATAATGAAGTTTCTACGAAGAGTTCTACGTACTATGAAGTAAAAGGTTGAGTATACGATTATGGCTAACGATTCGGGATGTTCACGAAAGGTTTAATAAGAAACTAAAAGAAACTTGACGGGTCAACGATACGAGATCATTGTGGGCTCTATATTAGGTGATGGTAGCTTAAAGCTAAGTGGGGGATCCCCACCGTCTATGATTGGATCGCGTGGTTGTTTGCTTGTATGGTTCTTGGCTATCGGTACATTAGTGAACCATTTATGACTAAGAAAAGAAAACATCAGGAGTAATTCGAGCAATGAACTTGATGAATGTGTGCTGAACTTCCTCTTATCGATTCAGGTGCAGGTTTTGGGAAGACTCATAGTTTATGCTCCTTGTGGATGTGATGTGCAAGGAAAGGAATTCAGTTGGTTGCTTCTATGAGAGGGTGTTCATGCGCTAGATGAACGTTGGAGTTTGGTTATATTCGGGATCGGGTCAGAGTGGGTGACTCTCAACAACGGTCCTAGTGGGTTCCAGAATTAAATTGCAGTCCCTAAGGATTTCGGGCCTGTTGTGTAGTTACGGATCAAATATTTTTCACTGAATTACGAACGGGACTTGGAATTTTTTATGTTAACATCGGGTATGCGGTGCAGTATTGGAGTAAAGGAAGTAATAGCTTTGGATTCATGGAAGGTCTTGAATAAGTTGGAGATGCTATGGTACACTTAAGAAGGGTATGAGATGGTTCATGGGCATTGAAACGATGAGGTCTCGCGGTTTGGGCCACTCGGGATGAGTGCGGATGGAGTTCTTGATGTTGTGAATGGAACTATTATGTCAAGAGTACATTAAAATTAGTTAGGTCGGTTAGTAATGGTTGAGTCGGCATGATTGTGGCAATGATCAGTTCCTTCGGCGTGTGAAGTCATACATGCAGGTTGTGGTTTTACGTACGGGCTTGACAACCGCCATAACTTGATTGATTTAGGGGGTATTTGATTCCAATAGCCTTGTTGTGTAATTGGATTCTGGGAGAGTCATGGCGGTCTAGATCACGACTTGAGGTTTGTATATCTCTACGGTTTGGAAATTCAGTTGCATTAGTTCTTCTGAAATGAGCTAAGTGAAATGTTTTCTAGTCAATGAAGTGTTCATTCTACTAGTAGTTCAGGAGTTATGATAAATTCTAATATTCTCGCGTAGCGGCATGATAGGTGCAGTGAGCGGCATGGGAAATTGAAAGTTAAGGATCAAGGTTACGGTTAGGTGTTGACAAGAATGTCACGAGCTCGAATGAGCAGGGGTGAATTCAAGTGTTCAGAGTAAGCTGGCCTTATCTCTAGTGTCACCTGAGAATAGCGTTCTGTGTACGGGGCTTTGTGTATTGATTTGCGGGTTCTTGAATTGCTTTACAAATTCGTACGGTTGGTGGTATAGAGGTGCAAACTTTGCTGCCTTGTGTGGAAGGCCGTGGGAGCATACCCCACGGGGGGAATTGTATAAGTGTGACATGTTACTCACTTGATTGTTAAATATTGAAAGCTAGTATAGAGATTTTGGTAATATCGCAAATGCGAGAGTTTGATGCCTGGAAGGCGTTGCATTCCTTTAGGTGTGAACTATGGGAGTTTATTCCGGATTGAGACGGCTTGAGTATTCGCACGTGTGTTGAGGTCCCGTGTAGCTTGTGGTTTCATATGAGCAGGATGGCTCTCGAGATGCAGGTCATTTATTACACCTCAGTCGTGCTTGGGGTTTGTGGTGTATTGCGCTATCCGTCTACCCTGGGTTGTATTTTTGCACTTGGCGTGCTTATGACCGATATTCGGTATTTTGTAGGTAGAAGCATTATGGCTTGATGGGTATGTTATCTGGATCAGGTTGCACGCCGCAACGGTATCATGTTTGGATCGGGTTGCATGCCGCAATGGTATTATGTTTGGATCGGGCTGCATGCCGCAATAGTGATATGTTGAGTACGGTTCCCTATATCTATTCCTGCGTATTTTGTTTCTCATTCTCTGAGGGCAGTTTATAACATCTGTTCGACCGTTTTATTCATTGTGGGGGCTGGATAGCTCTTTTTCCAAAGTTCTTTTCTTTATGTACCGTATTCGAGTTCGTAGCTTGCTGGCGCATTGTTGGTGTCATATGAGATTTTTGTTAGCATTTGAGATGGCTTATTGTCTGAGCAGTTTGTACTGAGTGAGACGAGGTTATTGGACCTGGGATCAGTGCGATCGGAGTTATGAGGAGTATATTAAAGAGAAAATAGTGTTATTCAGTTCATAATGAGATAATGGTTCTTGTCCGGAGGAGAGACTCCATGAATTATTGATTCAGTAGGTGGTTATGAGTTTCTACATGTCGTTTTTGTTGTGGCAGTATTGCGAGAATTGGAATAAGGCTTATATGTGTTAGGGGGTGTATTGGGGACATCAGATTCGTGAAATTTTAGCTATTGTGGTCGGAGGATGTCGCCTTGGGCAAATGAGTTATGCGGTGCATTGTGTGATATCAGCATGAGTTATGCGGTGCGTTGTGTGATATCAACATGGGTGCATGATCATGTGTGGATTCAGTATTTGGAGATTGATACGGTGTTCATATGTTAGAATCAGGTCTTGTAACGAAATTCAGAGGTTGGAATTTGGTTTTAAGGCTTATTGACTAAATAAAAGGGAGGACCTTAAGTCCGGCTCAAGCAGAGGTGCCCAACTGGGTTGTGATGGCACGGATAGGTGCACAAGGTGTTAAACAAAAAATTTGGACAACTTTGGAGTAGTTCCTGGCACGTTCGAGGACGAACATATGTTTAAGTGGGAGGGAATATAATGACCCGACCGGTCATTTTGATCTCTAGAGAATCATTCAGCGGGTTGAGGCCTTGAGTAGCTTCACTTCAGGTGTTATGACTTGTACGTGTGGTAGGAATGGAATTTCGAAGTAGATTTAGAAAGAAAATTCTAATTTCGGAAGCTTTAAGTTGGAAGAATTGACTAAGCTATGACTTTTGAGAAAATGACCTTGGAATCGGGAATTGAAGGTTCCAATAGGTTCGTATGATGATTTTGGACTTGGGCGTATGTTCGGGTCGAGTATCGGGTGGCACTGGAGTATTTCGGTGCTTATTACAGAAGGTTGGCATTTTGAAGGTTTAAAATTCCCTAAGTTTGGGTTGGAGGGATTTTGATGTTATCGATGACCAATTGGGATTCCGAGCCTGGGAATAGTTCCGTATGGTGATTTTGGTCAAAGTAGCGTGTCCGGATGTTGACTTGGAGGTCCGCATGTCATTCCGGCATCAATTGGCAAAAGTTGGAAATTGGATGATTTTTGGGAAGTTTGACCGGGAGTGAACTTTTTTATATTGGTGTTAGATTCCGATTCTAGAAGTGGGAGTAGGTCCGTAATGTCAATTATGACTTGCGTGCAAAATTTGAGGTCAATCAGACTCGATTTGATACGTTTCGACACAAGATATAGAATTTAGAAATTTATAAGTTTGATTCGAGGTGCGATTCATGATTTTGATATTGTTTGACGTGGTTTAGGGCTTCGACTAAGTTCATATCATACTTTGGGATGTGTTGTTGTGCTCGGACGGGGTCCCGAGGGCCCCGGGTGCGAATCGGATTGAAAACGGATCGAGTTTGGACTTGGGAGGAAATGCTGAGGCAGCTGGTGTCTGGTGCAATCGCACCTGCGTGAAAAGGGCCGCAGGTGCGAGCCCGCAGAAGCGGCCCTGGGGTCGCAGAAGCAGAAAGGAGTGAGGGTGGATAGATTCGCAGGTGCGAGGAATTTGCCGCACCTGTGGGCTCGCAAATGCGGGTGGAGGACGCAAAAGCGGAGGTGGTCTGGGACTGGTGGTTCGGAGATGCGGATGATGGTGCTCAAGCTGGGGAGTCCGTAGGTGCGGAAGATTTCCGCAGAAGCTGACGCGCACCTGCAGTTGGATGGCCAGAAAAGCAAAAAATGCTGGCCTTGGGGAATTCGCATCTGCGAGGAAGCTTCCGCAGAAGCGGTAAAATGACCGCATATGCAAAAAGTCATCTCGGCAGTGATGTTTTTATAAAAACGGGATTTGGCCCATTTTCTTTCATTTTCACTTGGTTGGGGAGATTTTGGAGATCTTCAAGGGGTGATTTTTATCAAGCAACACAAGGTGAGTGATTCCCACCTTTTAAAAGTTAAATACATGATATATATGCGGATTAGAACATGAAAATTAGTAGAAATTGTGGAATTTTGGTAGAAAACCTAGAATTGGTATTTTTTTTTATTTTAACCACGAAATTGGACTTGGAATTTGGAATAAGTTATATATTTGAGTTCGTGGTGTTATGGGTAAAGTTTATCTTCGAGAATTTTCGGAATCCGGGTATGTGGGCCCGAGGGTTGATTTTAGAGATTGTTTGAGCGGAGTTGGGAATTGTTTAAATTGATTAACTAGGTCTATTAGAGTATATTTTGATTGGGTTGCATATTGTTTGAATAGTTTTGGATAGACGGACTTTGGTTTGAAGTGTTAGAGAGATTTGGAGCCGGTTGTGGAACTTCGGAGCGAGGTAAGTCTCATGTCTAACCTTGTGAGGGGGAAACTACCCCTAGGTGATATTTATTATTATGTGGAACTAGTTGTGGGTGCTACGTATGTACGAGGTGACGAGAGTCCGTACGTAGCTAAAGCATGTTTATTTTCGGGTAGACTTAGGACTTTATCATGTGTTTATTGAATTATTTGAACTCGTTCTACTAGTTTAATTAATTAGGGTCATAGTTGAAATTGATTTANTGTGTGTGTGTGTGTGTGTGTGTATTAGGTCGAGATTTATCACCTATAGTTGTTGCCAAAGATATTTGGCAAATGTAAAGGAGTATGATTATTATTGTGGCCAAGTACTGTATTAGAAGCGTGTTCCTCATAATGTGGTAATTTTTCCTTCCTTTCTTGTGGATCGGGCCGAACGCCTCGGCAGTATATAGATGCATCTAAGGATCATGCCTCATGTCCCTCGGTAATGTACACGTTATTCTGGATCGGGCCAAACGACCTTGGTAGAATCATGCGTTATATCGCTAGTAGTTCGAATTTCACGAGCTAACCTTTCCACTGATACCCTCCATTTTTTATATATATGATATCCCTTATTTATTTAGTATTGGCACTTGACATTTCTGAGTTGTTAAGGTAGAATACAAGATTTAGAAATTCATTCTTTAAAAAGAAATATTTGGAGGATTATGTCACTTACAGATTTATCCCATCATTGTCGTATGCTTCGTATCTGCTCATGCTTTATTATACTATTTTGTTGGACCTTTAGTAAGTGTCGATGTCGACCCCTCGTCACTACTTTTCCGGGGTTAGGCTAAATACTTACTAGGTACGCGTTGATTTTTGTAATGACCCAACCGGTCATTTTGACTTTTAAAATCCCGTTCCCCTACATAAAACTCCCTGTATGTGCCTTTATAAATTTATGACTTGCGGGGATGGTTGGTTCGGGATTTGGAAGTGATCGGGTTGAAATCGGAACACTTGGTTCCTTAAGTTGGCCTTAAAATGCTAAGTTTGACTTAGGTCAACATTTTGAGAAAACGACCCCGGAATAGAATTTTGTTGATTCCAACAGCTCCGTATGGTGATTTTGGACTTAGGAGCGTGTATTTGGAAGTCCGTAGTTAAATTAGGCTTGAAATGGCTAAAATAAGAATTTAAGTTTTGAAGTTTGACCGGGGACTTGACCTTTTGATACCGAAGTCGGAATCCGGTTCTAAAACTTTTCATAGTTCCGTTAGGTCATTTATGACTTGCGTGCAAAATTTAAGGCCAATCGGACTTGATTTGATAGGTTCCAGCGTCGTTTGTAGAAATTGAAAGTTTCAAAGTTCATTAGGCTTGAATCTATGTGTGATTCGCATTTTTAGTGTTGTTGGATGTGATTTGAGGACTCGACTAAGTTCGTATGATGTATTAGGACTTGTTGGTATATTTGGTTGAGGTCCCGAGGGGCTCAGGCGAGTTTCGGATGCTTAACGGATCATTTTTGGACTTGGCTTGATAGCTGAAGTTTTGGTTTCTGCAGGTTCTGGTTTCCTTCTACGCGATCGCGTGAGATGGTATGCGTTCATGTAGGGTTAATTGGGCAGCTGGAAATTTTTTGCTATGCGATCGCATGGGCGAGTCCGCGATCGCGTAGGTTTGGCAAGCTGTGCTATGAGAACGTGTGGCTAAGACCGCGTTCGCGAAGAGGAAACGAGGCAGAAGCTGGGCCACGCGCTTAATGCTTCACGATCGCGTGAGAAGGCTCGCGATCGCGTAGGCTTGCGGAGACTGTGCTTCTTGATCACGTGGGATTTTCTGTGATCACGTAGAGTTATTTTTGGGCAATAAAAACGTGTGCTTCGCGATCGCGTAAGTTGGTCCGCGATCGCGTAGAAGAAATCACTGGGCAGAATGTTTAAGTTCTGAAAATGGGACTTCGTCCCATTTTCCATTTTTAACGATTTGGAGCTCTGATTGAGGCGATTTTTGGGAGATGTTCAGAGAAAACATTGTGGTAAGTATTCTTAACTCAATCTTGGTTAGATTACCCGAATTCATCACTGTTTTTAACAATTAATTAGTGATTTATGTTGGAAAATTTTGAAAATCCTCTTGGGTAGATTTGAGGATTTGAGGGTCGAATTGTTATTGGAATTTAGTCATTTTGGTATTGTTAGACTCGTGGTTGAATGGGCGTTCATATTTCGTAACTTTCGCTGGATTCCGAGACGTGGGCCCCACGGGCAAATTTTGAGTTAATTTCGGATTTTATTGAAAATGTAGTATTTTCTTATAGAATTGATTCTATAATTTTTGTTGACTGTATCGAATTAATTATGACTAGATACGAGTCGATCAGAGTCGGAAAGTCGAGGAAAAGGCATACTACTTGGTTAAATTGGAACAAGTCGAGGTAAGTGACTTGTCTAACCATGTGTGGGAAATATTTTCACTAGGATTAGTATTGAAGTGATAAATTGTAATGTGTTGAAAGTTGTGTGCACGTGGTGACGAGTGTGTACACGGGATAAATGTGCAAGATTATATCTTTAAATTGTGTAGATCACTGTTGCATATTAATTAAATAATTTTACCTTGTTATATTCTTCATCATTGATATAAATGTTTATAATTTAAATTGCTTGACCTTTTCCTGCTAATTGTTTTACCTTGGTTTCTTTTATTCTATGCATTATTTGAAGGTTTTCTTTAAATTAAATATTATTAATATGAAGTCTTTGACATTTCTAAATTTGGTATTTAAGCAACGTATTAAAGATTTTGAAATATTATTTTGTTGAATTATTTATTCCTCAATATTTTTGTAAGATTTTCATACTCATTGTGATGGAGCCATGAGCTCTTTTTTGTGGAAAAACATTATTGTTTATTTATTTTGGCATGAGCCGTGAGCTCTTTATTGTGAAAATATATTATTGTTGATTTATTTTGGCATGAGCCGTGAGCTCTTTATTGTGGAAAAATATTGTTGTTGAATTATTTTGGCAGGTTGAATTATTTGGGCACTTGAGGTTCAAATTGTGATATATTGTGATATTGATATACATGCGGCGGTATAAGGTTTGGGTGTTGAAACGCATGTGGTGAGATAAGTGTGGCTTGATACGCGTGGCTAGTAGGGGGAACTACTAGAAAGCTTGCGGTATGATAAGGATGGCTAAAACGCAGGATGCTATTTCGGGAAAAACATTTTCTTTAAAATAAATTGCGAAGGCTCCCGCGGTGATATAAGAAAATGAGATATTGTGAATTTATTTATGATTTGGGACTACGAGGCGGTACCTCAGGAGTGCCCTTGTTGATATTGATTTATTGACGCAGTTGCCTTTGATTATTGTTGTGATTTTCTTAAAGTTGAAAAGAATTCTGTTTTGTTTCCATGAGGTATTAATTGCCATTATTTGGTGTAATTAAATGGTGACATACTACTTGATTCATTTCCATTGTCATTTTATCTTATTATATTGTTAAACATTTTACCATGCAATACTTTATTTTTCAGTAGGGTCTGACCTGACCTCGTCACTACTCTACCGAGGATAGGCTTGGAACTTACTGGGTACCACTGTGGTGTACTCATACTACGCTTCTGCACATCTTTTTGTGCAGATCCAGGTACATCTTATCAGACCAGGCATCAGTAAACTAGCTATACGAGGAGACTTTGAGGTATATCTGCCAGCGTCCGCAGATTCCGGAGTCCCCTTTTATCTTACTATGTTGTCTTCCTTATTTGTTTTAGACTCTGATGTATAGAGACATAGAGAATAAATTCTTAGAAGCTTGTGACTTATTTCTACCGGGTTTTGGGAGTTGTAATTATTTGAATTGTAGTTTATTTATTTCAGATATCTATTATTATTCCCCATTGATAGGCTTACCTAGTCTTAGAGACTAGGTGCCATCACGACCTCCTACAGATGGAATTTGGGGTCGTGACAAGTTGGTATCAGAGCTCTAGGTTTATAAGTGTTATGCGTCACAAGTATGTTTAGTAGAGTCTTGCGGATCGGTACGGAGGTGTCTGTACTTATCTTCAGGAGGCTATGGAACTGTTAGGAAAATATTCACTTCTTTGATTCCTTATTGTACGCAATTGTTGAATTCAAAGTTCTAAACCATTATCTTTCTATTCTCTCACAGATGGTGAGGACACGCACAACTGGATCCGACGATCAGACACCCACACCCCCTGTTGGAGCCANCGCGCCCCTGTTGGAGCCGCAAGAGGTCGGGGTCGGGGCAGAGGTCGAGCCAAAGGCCGAAGAAGACCTCGTGGTGCAGCCAGAGCACCTGCACGAGCTGCTGCACCAGAGCCACCAGTAGCTCTAGTTGGAGAATAGGCACCTGAGACGACTGTTATTACTCCTGCACTTCAGGAGACTCTTACCCAGTTTTTGAGCATGTTTGACACTCTAGCTCAGGCAGGGTTAATTCTACTTGCTCCCGTCACATCTCAGGCAGGGAGAGGAGCACAAACTCCCGCTGCCCGTACTCCAGAGCCACGTGCCCAAGTTGACCATGCCTCAGAGGTTATACCAGTGCAGCCAGTTGTCCCAGTTCGGCCTGAGATTAGGACAACAGTTTCAGAGGGGGAGAAGCTCAGGCTCAAGAGGTACAAGAAGTACCACCCTCCCACTTTCAGCGGTTTGGCTTTAGAGGATGCTTAGGGTTTTCTGGAGGAATGTCATTGTATCCTTGGTACTTGGGTATTATGGATTCCAGTGGAGTTTCTTTCACGGCATTCCAGTTTAGAGGAGCAGCCTACCGGTGGTGGCGGGCATATGAGTTGGATAGTCCCGCTGAGGCATCTTCACTCACTTGTGCTCAGTTTTCAGATATATTCTTAAGGGAGTATGTTCTTTAGAGTGTTAAAGATGCATGGTGCGCAGAGTTTGAGCAGCTGCGCCAGGGTTCTATGACTGTGTTAGAGTATGCGGTCCGATTTAGTGAGTTGGCTAGGCATGCACCAGCCTTAATTACTACTATTTGAGAGCAGGTTTGTAGATTTATTGAGGGTCTCTATCCTAATATCAGATTCAGTATGGCCCGAGAGCTAGATGTGGACATCTCATACCAACAGGTGGTGTCAATTGCTAGGAGATTGGAAGGTATGCAGACTCAGGAGAGGGAAGAGAGGGAAGCTAAGAGACCCCGATATTCTGGTACATATAATAATTCTCATGCCCCAGCTGTAGCCATTCATGGTAGAGTTTATGTGAGTCGTCCTATTCATTCAGCACTTCCAGCTTCTAGTGGTATTCCGGCTACTCCCAGACCTCAGGTTCTATATTATGCACCGCTAGTGTCTACTATACCTCATGTATGGATTGCTTTCAGCGGGCCGTCTAGTCGATTAGGCCCAAGCGAGTCCCAGTAGCCACGTCCTCCTAGGGCTTGTTTTGAGTGTGGTGACACTCGTCATATAGTAAGGGATTGCCCTAGATTTAGGAGGGGTGTACCTCCACAGATTTCCCAGGCCCCACCCATTCCACAGGGCCCTCAGGCTTTTCAGGCCATGATTACTGCACCAGTTGACACTCCACCTGCACAACCAGCCAGAGGTGGAGGTCGGGCAGGTAGAGGTCGTCCTAGAGGGGGAGGCCAGGCCATGCCAGATATTATGCCCTTCCTGCTATGATAGATGTCGTTGCATCCGATTCTGTTATCACAGGTATTATTCCGGTCTGTCATAGAGATGCATCAGTTTTATTTGATCCAGGCTCCACTTATTCTTATGTGTCATCTTATTTGCCCCGTATTTGGGAATATCACGTGATTCCTTGAGTTCTTCTATTTATATATCTACACCCGTGGGTGAATCTATTATTGTGAACCGAGTGTATCGGTCGTGTTTAATTGTTATCAGCGGTTTTGAGACTAGAGCTGATTTATTATTGCTCAGTATGGTGGATTTCGATATTATTTTGGGCATGGACTGGTTATCTCCCTATCATGCTATTCTTGATTGTTACACCAAGACGGTAACGTTAGCTATGCCAGGTCTACTGCGGCTAGAGTGGAGAGGTACCTCGGATCTTGTTCCTAGCAGGGTTGTTTCATTTCTTAAAGCTCAATGAATGGTTGAGAAGGGGTGTGATACGTATATGGCCCATGTGAGAGATGTTAGTATTGATACTCCTACCGTGGAGTCACTTCATGTAGTAAGGGATTTTCCTGATGTATTTTCAGCAGATCTTCCGGGTATGCCACCCGATAGGGATATTGCATTTGGAGTTGATTTGTTATCGGGCACTCAACCTATTTCTATTCCACCATATCGTATGGCCCCAACAGAGTTGAAAGAATTGAAAGAGCAATTATAGGAATTGCTTGATAAGGGCTTCATTCGGCCCACTGTATCGCCTTGGGGTGCTCCTGTCTTATTTGTAAAGAATAAGGATGGTTATATACGGATGTGTATTGATTACCATTAGCTAAACAAGGTTACAGTGAAGAATAGGTATCCATTACCACGTATTGATGACCTAGTTGATCAGGTTCAGGGTGCCAGAGTGTTTTCTAAGATCGACTTGCATTCAGGCTATCATCAGCTGAAGATTCGGGAGCCAGATATCCCGAAGACTACTTTCAGGACTCTGTACGATCATTACGAGTTCCTTGTGATGTCTTTTGGGCTGACCAACACCCCAACAACATTTATGCACTTAATGAATAGTGTATTTCAGCCCTCTCTTGATTCTTTCATCATTTTGATTATTGACGACATTCTAGTGTATTCTCGGAGTCGGGAAGATCATGAACAACACCCGAGGATTGTGCTTCAGACTTTGAGAGAAAAAAAGTTATATGCAAAATTTTCAAAGTGTGAATTCTGGCTTGATTCAGTGGGTTTTTTGAGCCATATAGTTTCATACGAGGGGATCAAGGTAGATTCGAAGAAGATTGAAGCAGTGCAGAGTTGGTCCAGACCATCCTCACCTACAACAATCCAGAGTTTCCTTGGTTTGGCAAGGTATTAGCACCGATTTGTAAAGGGCTTCTCTTTTATTGTTGCACCTATGACCAAATTGACCTAGAATGGTGCTTCGTTTAGGTGGACCGAGGAATGTGAGGAGAGCTTCCAAAAGCTCAAGACAGCTTTGACTATAGCCCCAGTATTGGTATTACCTACATGTTCAGGGTCTTATACTGTGAATTGTGATGCGTCGCGTATTAGTCTCGGCGCAGTGTTGATGCAAGATGTTAGGATGATTGCCTACGCGTCCAGACAGTTAAAGGTACATGAGAAGAATTATTCGGTCCATGACCTTGAGTTAGCAGCTATTGTTCATGCCTTAAAGATTTGGAGGCATTATTTATACGGTGTCCATTGTGAGGTCTACATCGATCACCGGAGTCTACAACATCTGTTTAAATAGAAGGATCTTAATTTGGGCAGCGGAGATGGTTGGAGTTACTTAAGTATTATGAGATCACCATTCTCTATCATCTCGGGAAGGCCAATGTAGTGGCCGATGCCTTGAGTCGTAAGGCAGAGAGTTTGGGAAGCTTAGCATATTTACCGGTAGAAGAAAGGCCTTTAGCCTTGGATGTTCAGGCCTTGACCAACCAGTTTGTCAGGTTGGATATTTCCGAGCCGAGCCGAGTTTTGCCTTGTGTGGTTTCTCAGTCTTCTCTTTATGATTGTATCAGAGAGCGTCAGTACGATGACCCCCATCTGCTTGTCCTTAAGGACACAGTTCAGCACGGTGATGCCAAGGAAGTCACTATTGTAGATGACGGTGTATTACAAATGCAGGGCAGGCTATATGTGCCTAATGTAGATGGTTTGCGTGAGATGATTCTCCAATAGGCCCACAGTTCGCGGTACTCCATTCATCCGGGTGTTACAAAGATGTATCAGAACCTGAGACAGCACTATTGATGGAGGCTGATGAAGAACGACATAGTGGAGTATGCAGCTTGGTGTCTCAATTGTCAGTAGGTAAAATATGAGCATCAGCGGTCAGGTGGATTGCTTCAGAAGTTAGAGATTCCATAATGGAAATGGGAGTGGATCACTATAGATTTCGTTGTTGGGCTCCCAAGGACTCAGAGGAAGTTCGATGCAGTTTTGGTGATTGTGGATCGGTTGACCAAGTCAGCTCATTTCGTTCCTGTGATGACTACCTACTCTTCCGAGCAGTTGGCTCGAATCAATATTCGTAAGATTGTCAGACTTCATGGCGTACCGGTATTTATCATCTCCGATCGGGGTACGCAATTAACATCATGGTTCTGGAGGGCAGTACAACGTGAGTTGGGTACTCGGGTAGAGTTGAGTACAACATTTCACCCTCAGACAGACAGGCAGTTCGAACGCACTATTTAGATATTGGAGGATATTCATCGTGCGTGTGTGATAGATTTTAGGGGTGATTGGGACCAGTTCTTACCACTTGCGGAGTTTGCTTACAACAATAGTTACCAGTCGAGCATTCAGATGGATCCGTTTGAGGCCCTGTATGGTAGGCAATGCCGGTCTCCAGTGGGTTGGTTCGAACCGGGAGAGGCTAGGCTATTGGGTGCAGACTTGGTTCAGGATTCCTTGGAAAAGGTTAAATTGATTCAGGATCGACTTCGAACAACCCAATCTAGACATAAGAGTTATGCGGATCGGAAGGTTCGTGATATTGCATGCATGGTTGGTGAGCGGGTCTTGCTCCGGGTTTTGCCTATGAAGGGTGAGATGAGGTTCGGGAAGAAGGGCAAGTTGAGCCCTGGGTATATTGGGCCTTTTGATATTCTTGAAAGAGTTGGAGATGTGGCTTACAGACTTGCACCACCACCTAGACTCTCTGCAGTTCATCCGGTATTCCTTGTTTCTATGCTACGGAAGTATCACGGCTGTCACGACCCAATTTCCCCTCCGTATGATGTCGTGACATCACCTAGTCCCTACAGCTAGGTAAGCCTAACATTTTGCGGAATAATTAAATATAAATATAAATTTAACCAACTATTCAAAAATACACAACAATCCCAAAACCCGGAACATCATAAATCACAAACTACAGGAAGAAAATCTAGTGTCTCTATACATCAGAGTCTATCAAACAAAATACAGAAGATAATGGACATGGGGAAGAGTAGAAGGGGACTCTGAGGTATGCGGATGCGACAGATATACCTTGAAGTCTCCAAAGCTGTCCCGACTCACTGATAGTGCGGCTGATAAAGAGCACCTGGATATGCACACGAAAGACAAAACATGTGCAGAGAGTAGCACGAGTACACCACAATCGGTACCCAGTAAGTGCCAAGCCTAACCTAGGTCGAGTAGTGACGAGGTCAGGTCATAGCCCTACTGGTAAATATATAATAAAACAAGATAGAGTGTGATACCGCAATAAAATAAAGGCTGAAATCTAACAATAATGAAATCATAAAAGGTAACAACTTAGTACACAGAAACACAACAGGGGATCTCCCGAGATACCGTCTCGTAGTCCCAAACATAAATGTGCAGTACAAGGGGATCTCCCGGAATACCGTTCCGTAGTCCCAAAGTAAATATGCAGCCAAAACAATAGAATTCACTAGTTACGACACAAAATTCTACAGTTCAACCTAAGTACCAGTTAAGGAACGACAGGTAAATTCACTAAACATGTTGCACGTAGTTCAAGTAAATGGTTAAGGCAAGTAGGCATGCTATTCTAATCTAGCAGCATACTACACATGCTGATGAAACTCAAATAAGAAAGAAATCAGGTTATTACTTAGTAGAAAATCGGGTTTTTATACAATTATCCCGTGTACATACTCGTCACCTCACGTACACGGCGCTCATATATAAAAAACAGTACAAATCGTACGGAGAGTTCCCCCACACAAGGTTAGGCAAGCCACTTACCCCGAACCAAGCTCAATAAATCGGTAAGAATGCCTTTCCCACGAATATCTGACTCTGAATGGCCCAAATCTAGCCAAAAGCAATTACATATCATAAATACAACCATTATAGTCTCATCTAATTAATTAATATTTTAACAAAAATTCTGAAATTTGCCCTAACACGTCGACTCGGGCCCACATTTCAGAATCAGGTAAAACTTACAAAATCTGGAAGCACATTCACTCACGAGTCTAACCATATCAAATTTACTAAAATCCGACACCAAATGGTCCTTCAAATCCACAATTCAAACTTTTTAAATCCCTAGTCTCAAACCCCCAAATTCCACCTTAAATACACACTAACTAGGTGGGAAAATAACTAGGGAAGCAAGATTATTGATCAAAAATAAGCACAAGGTACTTACCTTAAGAAATCTCTCAAAAATGCTCTCAACAATAGCCCAAAACTGAGTTTGCAAAGTCCAAAATGACAAAAATCGCGAAGCCCTTCGGTTTTAACCACTGCCCAGGTATTTCTGCACTTGCGGAGCCTAGGCTCGCACCTGCAGGTGCGCTTGTGCAGAAAATATGCGCATCTGCGCAAATCACTTACCCCTTCTACCTCCGCACCTGCGATGAAAGAGCCGCACCTGTGCGTGCGCGCCTGCGGAAATCCCTTCTGCTTCTGTGGACCGTGCGCACCTGCGATGACCCTAACGCATATGAGGGCATCACAGATGCGGAATTTACCTTGCACCTGCGATCCCTGACACTCCTCCACTTTTTCGCTTCTGCGCTTGCCTCTCCGCACGTGTGATCCCGCACCTGCGGTCTCTCCACCACAAGTGCGAAAATACCAGATGCCTGAAGACTTCAGCAGCAACACTAATCCAACTTTTTGATCCGTTATGCACTCAAAACTCACCCGAGGCCCCCGGGACCTCAACCAAACATACCAACCAATCCTAAAACACCATACGAACTTAGTCGAGACCTCAAATCTCATCAACTAATTCTAAAAGCATGAATCACCCTCCAATTCAAACTTAAAGAACTTGAAACTTCAAATTCCTACAACCGATGCCGAAACCTATCAAACCACTTCCAAATGACCTCACATTTTGCACACAAGTCATATTCAACAATACGGACCTACTCCAACTATCAGAATCAAAATCCGACCCCGATATCAAATTTTCCACTACCGGTCCTAATCTCCAAAAATTTGACTTTCGCCATTTCAAGCCTAAATAAGCTACGGACCTCCAAAACAAAATCCGGACACGCTCCTAAGTCCAAAATTACCCAACGGAGTTAATGGAACTGACAAAACTCCTTTATGGAGTCGTCTTCACACAGTTCCGACTACGGTAAAAAATTCTAAGACTTAAGCTCCCGTTTTAGGGACTAAGTGTCCCAAAACACTCCAAAAACCAAAACAAAACCTCCCCACAAGTCACAATATGAGAAATAATTATGGAAGAAGCAGTTAAACAGGGGATCGAGGCTATAACTCTCAAAACGACCGGCCGGGTCATTACAAAGGCAATCCGTCTCATGTGTTAGACTTCAATTGAGTTCAGTTGCACAAGGATCTATCTTATGTTGAGGAACCAATAGCTATTTTGGACAGGCAGGTTCGAAAGCTGAGGTCAAAGAACACTGCTTTAGTGAAGGTTCAGTAGAGGGGTCATCCAGTCGAGGAGGCGACTTGGGAGACCAAGCATGAGATGCGCGGCTGTTATCCTCATCTTTTCACCACTCCAGGTATAATTCTAAACTCGCTCGAGGATGAACGTTTGTTTAAGAGGTGGAGAATGTAATGATCCAACCGGTCATTTTGACCTTTAGAACCCTGTTCCCCTAAATAAAACTCCCCGTATGTGCTTTTATAAATTTATGACTTGCGGGAATGGTTGGTTCGGGATTTGGAAGTGTTCGGGTTGAAATCGGAACACTTGGTTCCTTATGTTGGCCTTAAAATACTAAGTTTGACTTCGATCAATATTTTGAGAAAAAGACCCCGGAATAGAATTTTGATGATTCTAACAGCTCCGTATGGTGATTTTGGACTTAGGAGCGTGTCCGGATTTTGTTTTGGAGGTCCGTAGC